>JAVYIG010005798.1:0-57500 GCA_035222895.1 Strongylocentrotus droebachiensis
GGAGACAACACCTTTATCTTTCCTCAGCACTGGACTGTTGGGTCCTGTGTCTGAAGGCATGGGGGTGGGGTCAGGAGGCTTGGGAAAATTCCCAACATCTGGGGCAATTGCCACCGCTGTCATATCTGCCTTGCTTTATTCTGTAAAGAAAATATTAAATGGAGATTACTCACTGCAAATGATTATTGGCTAAAATTGTTTGATAACCATGATAAACAGAGCAGTTAGAAAATATGTTTTATTTTTATTTGCATGGAGGCAGTATACATATAAGACTACTACTCGGAAACTACTGCACATCACTTGTTTACACACACAAATAAAAAAAAAAAAAAGTTTTTGGCCGTGCGAGGGATTACGTTCTCTGGCCGCACGCTTCTTATTTTTTGTACCACAGCGAGCCTGTGCTATAGCATCAGCGGGCGAACGCATGGGGCACGCTCCTACTGACTACGTACGTTCATTGGCCGAAAACTGCCTCGCTAGGCCGAAAACTACCTATGAAACAGTGAACATGAAAATTAATATTGTCATGGGCATGGGCATGCCATGGCAATTCATGAATTTTTTTTCTGTGATTCTTTTTTTGTTTAAATAATAATAGATCTAGTATTACTTAGACCGAAAGCTTCAGTCTCTATAATCGTCGGTTGTTCCACTGAGACTACGTCTGGCTCCACTAGACCTACGGTTATAGAGACTGAACGATCGCCTATACCATCGTATGTTGAAGATATCACGGCTAGATTTTAGCCGTTAGGCCCCTCCCACAAACATGACAAACTTGCCACGGCCGTATTGTTATGCCCCCAAAATCCCCCAAAATGTCATTTTACCTCGTCCACATCCAATTTTAAATTAGGCCTAGGCTATAATACATCGGTTCCACTTACTAACTTGATTGAAATAATCTGTTTAATGGTCCCTTTTAAGGAAATTATGGGTCAAAATCGACATCCATGTTGAAAATCTTGCAAGCCGTGTTAAACTCTCGCTGATAACGCCATTACGAACGTGTAGATGGCAGAGTTTTTCCTTCATAGTCATTTTGCCTTCGGCGTAGACTAGAAGGGATGTGATTGACGGCAGCGAGAGTTTAACACGGCTTGCAAGATTTTCAACATGGATGTCGATTTTGACCCATAATTTCCTTAAAAGGGACCATTAAACAGATTATTTCAATCAAGTTAGTAAGTGGAACCAATGTATTATAGCCTAGGCCTAATTTAAAATTGGATATGGACGAGGTAAAATGACATTTTGGGGGATTTTGGGGGCATAACAATACGGCCGTGGCAAGTTTGTCATGTTTGTGGGAGGGGCCTAGCGGCTAAAATCTAGCTGTGATATCTTCAACATACGATGGCATAGGCGGTCATTCAGTCTCTATAACCGGAGGTCTAGTGGAGCCAGACGTAGTCTCAGTGGAACAACCGACGATTATAGAGACTGAAGCTTTCGGTCTAAGAGAGTCAATGCTAATGCGTATTGACCTCTAGCACTGCATACTTGCTGTGAGGCAGGTATTATTAGTAGGGTGTCTGAACGATTTTTCAATTTTCAATTTGGGATCGTTTTTCACCATTTTTGTTTGATATTTGAATAAAAAGTGTAATCAGAATAATACATTTCAAATTTGAAGCTTCACCGATGTTTCAATCAAAAGATACAGCCCCTCCAAAATGCTGGTATATTCATATCATTTTGGTCAAAATCGACGAAAAAGACGTCCACGCAGAGTGATGTTGTTTTGCTAAATTTAGCCAAACAGCTGTATCGCGCGATATGCAAGCGTATGCATTAGTGCTGTAGTCAAACGTTTAACCGTCCGGTATCCGACCGCCCATGGCGGATTCCGTTTTCAATTGGACGGTTTCGTTTTCCCGTTTTTTTTTTTTTTTTTTTTTTTTTTAATTAATTTTTTTTTTTTTTATAATTTTTTTTTTTTTTTTTTTTTTTTTTTTAAGTTTTGATTTATGCCCCTCCGCCTGGCACTATGCCTGGCAATGTCTCCCAGCTCAGTAATCTGTGTGTTGACTCACCACTCCGAAACTAGATCAACACTCCAATTTGTCTGTCATCTTGGTTTGAAAGTAATCTTTGTAATAGATCTCAATATGTAGTTTATAATAATTAATAGTTCATCCAATTTTACACAAGGTGTACCTCAAGGATCTATCACAGGTCCTCTACAGTTTTTAATTTACATTAATGATCTTACACATTCTTCTAAAAACGACATTGTTACTATTATTTGTGACAAGTTCACAAGCACAAATCGGCGCCTGAATGAAAGTCCTTCCCGCTTTTTCACACGGACCTGGCTTACTTTAAAAAAAAAAAAATTAAAAAAAATTATAAAAAAAAAAAAAAAAAAAAAATGATTTTTTTTTTTTTTTTTTTTTTTAAATCGTTTAACCGAAAACCGTCAGGTTTTGACTGGCGGTTAAACGGAATTGGAGATATCCGTGATGTTACAGCACTAGTATGCATATCGTACGCATGCTGCTAAGCCAATGAGCGACTTGCAGCTTGAGCTACGCTGTCTCCGCGACATGTGCCATTGACTAGTATGGTTAGCGTTCGTCGCACAACACACCCGGAAGTGAATGCACGTTATAGTCAATGGCAATATCGCGGAGATGTCTCCGCGATATTGCCATTGACTATAACGTGTATTCACTTCCGGGTTCTATGCCGGGAATGGCCACCCATACTTTCTTTCACTATTGAATTTGGGGTTTCGTTCGTACGCGGAGATGTTACGCGATGTAACCATGGTTTGGACTGAGCGGAGCGCACGCCTCCTAATTAGCTGATCCACCAAATAGCGAGAAGGGTATTTTTAAACTGTTATCAGTTGTGATCCCTGGGGGCTAGCGAAAATATAAGCACATATAATTGTTCCTTAGGACTGGGACTACTTATCGATTGGGGCGTCATATCTCAAAAGTGACAAACCTCAGAGTTAGCCAGGACACAATGTTTCAATTGCTGTTTTGACCAAGATATTTTTAGAATTTCGGGGGCTACGCCCCTTTAGAAATATTGGAATTCACCTGCTCTTTCATATGACACCTCATTTATTGAGTATCACCTTCAGGATCACAACAGATAAAGGTTTGAATCTCAAATTGAAAAAAAAAAATTGACTTTTTTTGCAAGGTCGCGCAATGCACGTAGACTGCATAGGGATGCGTGTAATCTCTATGGGAAGAATTTTAGCACACAACATCGGGTGCGCGATCAGACACCCTATTATTAGACCTATACACAAATATACACACCACACAATATTGCATAGACTGCACACAATCATGCCAATGCGGCTGTAAACAAAGTTTGACAGTATGTATGTCAGTAGTACATGGTACAATACTTCTAGATCTAAACTTACAATTTGAATTTTTAAAATATTCTTTTTAACATCAGTAAGTTGACAAAAATGTATTTTACTGCTATTTAGGTGTCATCAATTGTCCCTAAAGTAACGATTTTGAGTGAAATCAGTTGAGTTTTGTAGAGTGGTGTTTGAAATGTTGAGAATCAAAAGCACAGCTTTTACTACACAGCCAGGATAGTACTTAGTAGTGTAGACAGCAATAACCATCTGATTTGGGTCATTTCTTTAATAAAACTGACATTTGTTGTCATTCCCCAATACAGATGGCAACCCAGAGATCTCGTACCGTGGGGATGGCTATGTACATATTTTCGTCCACGACATTTTCTCCCCGATTTTCTTTATTTAGATCTAATTTTCTGATTTCTAAATCAGATGTAAATTAGGTCGGTATGTCATTTGTCCTAATTACAGTTATCAAAATTTGATAACTTAATATTAAATACGTAATTTACGGACTTACTTAGAGTAAAGTACCCGGTAATCGGTCAGCTCCGGTTTTCGGCCAATTGGTTGGATACATGGTAAAATCACTTTAAAATACATCGCATAATAGCATAACACATATCCCACACATACCATACCATGCCAGTGTCACTGAAGAACCACATTTGCAATGAAAAATATATCCTAAAATATCACATTTTAGCGATGTAATCGGCGGTCCCGCTACCCAAATCTGAAAAATCGAGTTTCTTACGCGTGTATGTAAGAAATATGGGTACCATAAAATGAGCTTTATTTCAAGTATTTTTCAGATATAGAGCCCGATTTTGTGCTGGTCGCAAGCTCAATAGTATCTCATCGCGTGTATTAAATCAATGCAGCCGCACACCGCGACGCACACACGATATGTCCGTCTAATTCAGATTCCAACTTCCGATCACCGCTGTGCCTGTATTCGGCCAGGCGAGCACCCGGGAGCTCCGGCGTGGGATACCTGCTCCGCCCGCTTGTGCTATACATCAGCGCAGAAACGCACGCGCGCGCGAGCGCTTCCTATTGACTTTGTACATGCGGCCGTAAACTGAAACGCTCGGCCGATAACCGGCTCCAAAACAGTGAAAATTGAAATGAATATTGTCATGGCAATTCGTGATTTTTTTTGGGGATTCTTTTTTTGTTTAAATAATAATAATATTTGCTTCATGATTTGAACAAGAAATGATAATAAATAGGAAGTAAAGAGTCCAATAAATAGGATTTTGTCTTAAGTGGCCGAAAACCGGGTACTTTACTCTATATGAATTATCCAATTTGTATCTCAGATCCGCGAAGCAGTACGTTCATGCATTCGAAATATTACCCGGCGGCCGATATATTTCCGGTTCGTCCACCTACCAAAACATAGCCAAATGGCCAATCAGAGCACTCGTTTCGTGGGAGTTCGTTGGTTAAGCTGGGCCGACTCGCAGCGTAGCTACGGTAGCTATTGGACGTTCGAAAAGAAAAAATGAATATTCATCAACTAAAACCAAGACGGATAATGTTGACGACGAGACTTTCTCGGATTAATCATTAATTTAGGATCTAAATGAGCAAGCTATCGTAAGTCAAATAAGCTATATATATGTTATTTTTAATTTGTGTTGTAATTGCAGCAGTTATGAGGATGTAAAGAGTGAAAATCTCGTTGCATATCTCATTCATCGCGGTCCGGTCGAACCGAACCATTTGTTCCGTACAGTGCCTCACAGAAAGAGGTCCCCAGACTTCAGTCTCTATAATCGGAGGTCTAGTGGAGCCAGACGTAGTCTCAGTGGAACAACCGACGATTAGAGAGACTGAAGCTTTCGGTCTATTAGTAGTGATGCTCCTACATGTATGTGTGTGTGTATGCGCGCAACTCCACGACTCGAACAGATTTTTGGGATCCACACATAATTTTGGATAGGTGGGGGCTGTACTAAATTATTAACGCAGCAAACACTTTCCAATTACACTCATACCGCACCACAAAATAACAATTTTTCAAACAAATATTGCTCAAAACTGATTCTTAGTCTTCGTTTGCAATATTCTTTAAATTGGTTAATCTAAAAACGATAAAAGAAGGTATTTCGAAATCATTCTTACCAATATTTTATTTCAATGCGGCTTGTTGTCAACGAAACAGTGTTAGTAAACATTTGTTACTCCACTAAGCTAGCTAGCGCTAACTCGCGATGCTCTCGACACCACTCCGCTCACTCTCCATCAATCCGAATTGTCAATGTCATTTTATGTTCTAAGCTTCAATACAAGGGAAGTCCACAGGGGCGTCAATCCGATTTAGACCGTGGGGGGGGGGGGGGGGGAACACAAGTTCAGTGAGGATTAGGGGGGGGGAGGGGTCGGAGGACATAGAATGCGGGGTATGGTCGGGGGTATGGTGTTGCATAAGGGTTAACACCCCCCCCCCCTCCCAATATAAATTTAGTATACAGTGAAATATATAGACTGAATAAAACAAAATAATAAACGAAAGGTTTAATATTTGCCTTTTTTCTCCTAAAAAGTGAAAATGTTCCATAATATATACTTTAACAGAATTTCCATATCTCAATAATTTAGAAACCCTTAGCTCTGGTTCATAATATTATGTACCAGAGCCCCGGCCCAACCACTCAGTGTTATTTAGGGTACGCATAATTATGCTTGTTCCCTCTTTTTGAAAGCATCCCCTATCTGAGGACTGCCAACATTTCCGAACCCCCCTTTCGCGGGCTTTTCCTGCCTTGGAGACCCCCCTAAATCATGAAAAATGTTCAATGTACCCCCCTAAATTCGGAATAATTTCTCAGTGAGTCCAAAGAGATGAGAGAAAAATAAGAAGAAAAAAAAACTTTTTGAAGAAATCTCCGGGTGAAAAGTTAATACACCTTTACCGGACATTTTTGGTAACACGCATGGGGTCCGTCCGTTCTCGGAGTGGGGGGGGGGGGGGGGGACCAGAGCACTATAACACTGACTTCCCATAGGACATATATTTATTCAGATGGCCATATCTCAGCCAATACTTAATATATTCAATTGGTTTTCGACATTCGGACATTATTTTGTATGCTCTTTCGGAAAATGAAGACATTTTTTAGAAATTGTAAAAATAGATTTTTTGATGACGTCACACTTCACCACTCTATAGGGGAGAAAGTGAGGGGCAAAACCGCAATGGCGCGCTCATCTTGGTTTCATAAAGCCCCCATCACACCAGACTCGTTCAGTCGTTCTCATCACTACGTTCTGAAAAAATGATGCCAAACGGGTTACAACATTACTGTGGTGAACGCGAACGGAGTGGACGTCTCCCCTCTCTATCTCTCTTTTTCTGTATTCTATCCATCTATCTCTCCGTCTTTCAAATCTTTTTCTCTTTCTCTCTCTCTCTATCTCTCACCCTCTCTTTAACTCCCCTCTATCTCTATCTCTCACTTTATCTCTCCCTCTATCTCTCTCCCTTTTTCTCTGTAAACTCTCTCTTTCTCCCTTATATCTATCTTTCTATCTCTTTATCTATCCCTCTCGTACATCGTTTATAACATTATTCTGCCAAAAGGGGGTTTTACGGCATGGATTATCTTAATTCAGAGAAACACAGAAAATAATGTTCTCTGAATCTCTTTGAACACCTGTAAGGGTTCAGAAAAGGCTATAAAAAACACTCATTCGTGACTTTGATATTGTTTTATGACCCGGGGTTTATGATAGGCAAGTGACGACACTTGGTATATTTCTATACTTCGCCCAAGCATTTGACATGATTGATCACTGATCATATTATTTTTTGCCAAAAAATAAAAATAACAACAACAACATTACACCAGATATGCTGTTCCATTCAAATTTAATGATTGATAGTCAACAGTTATATTATTAGATCCTATGATGAATCATCAAAAATGAACTAATATCACCCTCAAAACAAAACAATGCATTTTAATTATTTTTATATTTTAATAAAGCAGATATGATACTCAGAAAGACACACAAATCCCACACAAGGTAGTCAAGGCTACACTTCTTACATGTGATTTCTAGAAATGCAACACACATAGTTACCTACAAATTTGGCGTTGATATCATCCTTTCTTAGCATGTATAATTACATTTCCTTTTTTGCCTGGAAAATGTGGTGAAAATTTCATTTTTTCTTCCAAATCGTTCTCTGTTTTCTGAGTTTTGAACAAATGCAGCAGCTATGTCCCTGGCTTTTACATGACTTGTGCAAGTCGCTCCCTATGGACCTGGCACAACATTACATGGTTCAATCTCCCATGCTTCATGGTATTTCTTAGCCCGATGTTTTTACACGTCTTAGGGCACTGAAAGATCTCTCTGCTTAGCAAGAACTTGCTGGTGAAACAAGCAGGAGTCTCAGAAGTTGCTCAACATTTGGGAACATCCCCCTAACTTCCGGAATCATGCCCTGAAATGCCTTCCTGCATTCTTCCACAGAAGACTATTTGAACTGATTTCGGAGGAAGACCAATTCACACCTAAGACCCCCCCCCCCCCCCCCCCCCCCAATTCAGTCTTGTCAACGAGATCATCATCTATTGGTCCACATAGTAGAATCGATCATTTCACCACCTGGAAATTCGTGGGGGGGGGGAGCGTTTCCCCCCGCCCCCCCCCCAGGATTGACGCCCATGGAAGTCCAGCGTGATATTAAGTTGGTTTTAATTTTAAAAGAAGCTGTGATCCTCTCCCATTTCCTCTGTACTTAAAAAAAAAATTAAAAATTGTATTTTCCCTCAAGAAAAATGTCAATCATATAAATGGACCCAAAATATAATTATTGCAAATAATTATGTTGAATTTGAATTTGAATTTGAATGTATTAACAACAACATAACACATTGTTACAAATGTATGGAATTTAACTCCGTCATCAATAACGGGAGAGAAATTATGAAATTTTCTGTACAGAGTGAATTGGAGAAGAGCTCGCAAAATAATCACGATGTTGCCAATTCGTGTTTGATTGATCTCAACTTCAACAATTCTTAACTTTCTGATTAAAAACAAGGTGACTCAAACGTTCACTGACCTGTTCCTCTCATTTTCTGCTTCTATTCAATCCAGTGACGGATCCAGGAGGGTGGGGGCAGGCGCGGATCCAGGATTTCTTAGGGGGAGGGGCGGGGGGGGCAAATTTGAAATTATGCGAGGCAAATATTGGTACGTAATGGTGACCAGCAGTGACGTTATGCGGGGGGGGTGGAGGGTTGCAGAGAGGGACGAGTTTTCACACCCTTCTCCGCGAAATGCGGAAGCTTTGACGTTTTATTAAATTATTAGAGAAAGAAGACGATTCGTTGTACCGTTCTCGAAAATAATCCTCGTCTGAATTTAGTTTTTACCCTCCCTTTTACGTTTCATTAAATCATCAGAGAAGCAAGACGATTCGTTGTACAGTTCTCGACTCTTAATCCTCGTCTGAATTCAGTTTTCCCCCTCCCGCGCAAAGCGCGGAAGCTTTTACGATTCATTAAATCATTAGAGAAAGAAGACGTATTTAGTTTCCCCCCCCCCCTCCCCTCTTGCGCGAAGCGCGGAAGATTTTACGATTCATTAAATCACTAGAGAAAGAAGACGATTTGTTGTTCCGTTCTCGAAAATAATCCGCCTCTGAATTTAGCTTCCCCCCCCCCCTCCCGCGCAAAGCGCGGAAGCTTTTACGATTCATTAAATCATAAGAGAAAGAAGACGATTCGGTACCGTTCTCAAAAGAAATCCTCGTCTGAATTTAGTTTCCCCCCCCCCTCCCGCGCAAATCGCTGAAGCTTTTACGTTTCATTAAATCATTAAAGGAACAAGACGATTCGCTGTACAGTTCTCGACTCTTAATCCTCGTCTGAATTCAGGTTCTCCCCCCACGCGAAGCGCGGAAGCTTTTACGACTCATTAAATTATTAGAGAAAGAAGACGATACGTTGTACCGTTTTCTACTCTTAATCTTGTCTGAATCTCAAGGATGTTCTTCGTCTTTTCCAGTTTCTTCCTACGTCCTCTTCCTTTTCTCTCCTCTTTTTTTTTGGGGGGGGGGGAGGGGGGCCCTGCGATTTTGGGGGACTGCCCTCCCCACCACCCCCCCCCCCCCCCGTGGCTACGCGCCTGCGGTCAAATAAACACATTTAGATACCTTGTCCGACCCCGGAAGCTCAGGGGTTTAAGGCAATAAATAAGCATTCAGGGGCCCGCCTAAGGGCCCCTGGTGGGGTCGAGGCAGTGGAGCCCCCGGAAGCTCAGGGGTTTTAGGCGTTTAAATACGGTCAGATGAGCATTTTTTGTTGATACCTTATTATTTTGTGACACTGGCAGGACACTTTGTGGTGTGGGGTCCAGGGGGCGGAGCGCCCCAAAATCAGGGGTTTGGGGCATTAAATTACCGTCAGATGAGCATCTAAGGGCCCGCCTTAGGGCCCTAGGTGGAATCCAGAGGGCATAATAATCACGGTCAGATGAGCATATTTTGATGCCTCATTATTTTTTGACACTGGCAGTTAACTACATGTATTCTTTCTTTATTGCTCTCTTTCTTTTTTATTTCTCGAGGCTCCCGATCCCCGCCGTTCCTCGGGCCCTGACATGTAGGAATCTCAAGAATCACATTTCTTGCCTGGCTGTAAATTTAGGAATTCGTCATTTTCCAACAAACACATAAAAAAGTATAATTTACTAAAAAGTCAGGAAATTATGTCATTTCAGCATTTTGTAATCTACCGTTATGGAATTAGAAATAAACCACGTTTTAAGTTGATTTCCCCCAAGCCTCCCCCCCCCCCCTCAGTACGCTCGTATTTCCTCTTTTCCTTTCCTTCCTTCTCTCTATTTTTTGTATTGGGAGGGGGGGCAAAAGCCTGTGAGGCAAGGCCCTTTCGTCCCCCGATCTCCTTCTTCCGCCTGGATCCGCGCCTGGTGAGCGTCCCCCTCTGGGAAAAAAACTTGTAAAAACACGTTAATTTTACCCTTTTTGGAGATGGGCCCCCTCCCCTGGCGCTCAAGGGATGGGGTGCGATTTTTCAAATTTTCGAGGGCAAACGAAATAAATTTAGTCCTCACTACCCCCCCCCCCCCCCACCCCCTGAGCGAATTATCGGCCGGCTGTGAATTGGGCCCCCTCCCCTGCCGCCGGCTGGTCTATACACATGCAGGGTGTGATAAAAGCGCAAACGAGTGAAACTGATATGATCTCTTCATCCGATCATCTGTTTAACACTATAGGAATATTATACGCCAATAAGGAGACGCGATAAGGGACGCGATAGCTCAGTGGTGGAGCAGTGCTATGATTGACATAGTTTCTTGAGGGAAAATAAACTAACATTTTTAGTAAAGAGGACATGGGAGCGGAGCACAGCTATATATAGGCCTACAAAGTTTTGGTATGGGGTCATGAATTTGGTCCAACCGAAATGAACATATTGGAAGCATGCGATTTTACAATAATTATTCAATGTTGTCGCGGAAAGCGAGTCTAAAGTGATGACATTGTAAATAATAAACTCTTTATGTTGTGTAGCACTCTCTCAAGACGGATATTACTTTAGCTTTATAGGCTGTGGGGGGGGGGGGGGGGGAGATTTCCGTGTGACGTATTTGATTGGATGTGAGTCATGGATGACTGCATTTTGGTGATGGTTACAAAAATACTGATTTTTCTCAATTTTTTTAAAGATTTATTCATAATTTTGATAAAATAATATTACTTAATTATAAATGATACGAAAATGTATTATTTATCTTAAAAATTTAAGTGCGATTCTTTTGAAAAATCCAATTGAGAAAATTATTTCAAACATAGAACGATTAGAATAATGGCGGCCACCATGTAAGGCTGAAGTCTGCTACATAAGCAACAAGAAATGACAGAAATGTGATGAATTTTGTTCAGCTCTTACGGTAAGTCTTGAAATTCCGAAGTACGAACCTTCTATTATATTTTTTTGTGATTATGGTATGATTTTGTGACGATTGTGATGAGTAAAATCGACGTTATTACCGAGTTTCGGTTCGTAAATGCCCGGTCTACGGCTCTGCCTCTAGCCATTCACTTTCTGTGTGAACCAACGGGGAGCGGCGGGGGCGATGGGCATTGAACATGCATTAGCGGCAATAGCGCGCCATTTATTTGACCGCCGCTGTCACTGTCATTTACAGATACAATTCCACATACCAGTCAAAAACATCACTCACACATGGTAAATGAAAATGCCTGCTGAAACACAGTCAGTCGCAGTACTGTCGCACACAGATGCAACAGAACATGATTCGTACCTCCGCTCCAGATCCGACACAAGTCACAACCAGAAACGATTCAAACAACGAGTTCAGACTTTTTTGGTTATATTTTTTCAAAATGTAACAAAAAATCATTGAAATTTAGACTTACAATGTTTTATGCCATGACTCCTCTGGGCATCCGGTCAACCACTTGAAATTATAATTTGAAAAATGTCTTTCTTTGGGAAAAAGGGTGATTCCTTGTCCTAAACAATTCATCCATGTTCAGGGCTAACAAGTGTCATGCATTTGAGGGTATGAAACGTACGCTATACCCTCGCCCGTGCGCTTGTCCGCCGAGTCATGAAAATGTCACGCATAGCTGATCTTTGAACTTGGCGTCTCTGCATGTTGTAGTCTAGAATCTATATATATCGTCGATTCAATATGTCAAAGAGAAGTACGCGTGCACGCTAGCGGCGCAGCAAATATGAATATTCATGCTATAGCTAAGCGCTGTTCGCTCGATATTGCTGAATATGCATGACTGGAAGAAAAGAGCGATGAATGTAAACCTCAAGTCTCAACCTTGTGCATATTCAGCAATTTTGAGCGAACAGGGGCCCGTTCCTACAAACCGTCATAAGTCTAACTTCTTGACTATCCCATTGAAACGTGTGTTATAGAATTAACACGCGTTTCAATGGGATAGTCAAGAAGTTAGATTTATGACGGTTTGTAGGAACGGGGCCCAGGGCTCTAAAGCATGAAAATGATGAATATTCATATTTGGTGCGCCGCTACCGTGCATGCGTACTTTCTCTTCGCCATGTGAATCAACGATAGTTTAATGTATTGGTGACTACTAACATCAATTTTTTGTTCTTGTATTATAAATGTATCAATTATCAGCACATACAAGAAGAAACACAAAATGCAAGTATTGCCACAATTTTGCAGGGCTTTATAAATAAAGCGTAGGCCTATAATGCATGCTTGCTTCAAAGAGCACCTCTGCTGACACCTTTACAGCTGATTCCACTAGTCTTAGCCATGGTCTGGTCAGGTCTTTACCTACCAATCCTAGTGCATGATAAGCAATCATGCCATGCCTGAGGTTCAAATCATGCTTTGCAACATGATGGAGGTCTTGTGGTTATCTGGCATCTGCCCACACTTTTATAGTGAGAAAGTTTGTCATCAAAATGTTGAAGATAGAAACATGCACCTCCATTGGGGAAACACAGCAGGGTGCTACAAGAATTTTTTTCACCACTTGCCCTGTCGGGCAAGTGGGTTTTCAATTTACTTGCCCAAACAATATTTCCACTTGCCCAAAACTTTAAAGCGAAAAAGGACTCGAGGTTAAAGCATTTATTATCTCGTAATGATAAGTTAGTGTTTTAGATAGCAAATTAATGCACATACATGTACAGTGTAACTGTACTGAATAATAACCTTTGTACTTACTAGAAAATCCCTGTTGTTTATTCCATTCCGATTCGCACGTGTTCATTTCCCTAGAATAATGACGTCATATTTGGCGTGATTCAACCAATCGGCAATCAGAGAATAGCAAAGGCCTGTCGGTGCGGCCTGCAGAGCTAGAGAGAGAGAGCGCGAATAAGCTCGCAGCTGGTACGATCGCGCTAGCTGTCTCTAGCTAGCTCACGGCCGGCCGTGCGTGGAGGCGGAGCGGCATTCATGGCTTGAAGTGTCACTGTTGCATGCGCGCTGAGCTAGCTGAGCTGGCTAGCTGTCTGTGAAGTTTTTTCGAAATCGGAACGATCGCTTTTTTGCTTCTGGATTTTGACGACGGGTAAGAAGTTGACGGGTGAATGGTAGAGTTCTTGGACACTAGGAAATTACTGTAAAAGTATCACTTGCCCGAATCGGGCAAGTGATAATTTGATTTACTTGCCCGACGGCTCAATTTGGTTGCCCCGGGACGTCGGGCAAGCGGGTTTGTCGCGCCCTGCACAGATGGAACTAGTTTACCATGGTACACTATAACAGAGTTTTTCTTACAAAGAGACCTCTTATTTCTGCAGAAATGCTTGCGCAGTTGCGCCATTCTTGAAACATAATCTATGTTTATGAGGAGTTGGATCAGTGCATTATTAATGTCACAAATGTACCTTGATTGTAGCTATGTACAACTGAATTATTAGTGTTACATGTAGTGTCCTCGTTCGAAGACTTGATATATAAACATCGTCTCTTTTAAATTATATATTTTCTGCTATCTTGGCAGATTTGTCCAGATTCAATTGTGAATACATGTAGCACGATGAAAGTTGTTAACCTGTGTGACCATTTGCTTTGCATCTTGAGCAGTTCGTTATGTTTTTGCTCTTATTGACTATGTGACAATCTGTCACAGTGTGATGTCATATTATTACCACATCACACAGTGTTTGTCATGCCATGACCAAAGCATACATACATGCATCAGCAGTTCCAGATAGTATTTCATGTATTCCTATAGTGTATCTTCCCTCTGGCATCCTAGACTTCTCTTGTAGTGCTTTCTCATTTGCGTAGATCCATCTTTCTTTTACGTAGTTCCTTTGTACTTTACAGTATACAAATAATACACAGCAGTGAGTGCATTAGTAGGAATTACCCGCACAAGGTACCTTTGGAACAGTCTAACACGCCGGAGGCGGTAGCCGAGGGTGTTTGGACTGTTTTGAAGGTACCGAGTGTGAGTAATTTTACTAATGCCCGAACAAAATGATGTGTATTATTTGTTTTATAAGATTGTGTTTTATTTTTTTAATAAAATGACGTTTTATATCATGATTTGGTTAATGACCGGTCATTAGAATTGGATAATGACCGGTCATTATCCAAATTACGCGTTAGGCAAATTAAATGCCTGGTCACGTGTACGCTTTCAACCAATCATTTGATTAGGATCCACGTCATCATCTTATAATCGTGCATTGTTGCACCTCGATGTCCCCTGCCTCACGTCCCCTGCCTCATGTCAGGTATCATTTGGCATGTAGTACAGCTATAACAGCTTGGTGAAACCGTAATGCCAAGCTTAGGAGGTACTGTAGTCTACTTGCAGTCATACATCTGGCCGTTTGCCCTCTTCCTTGTTGCTCTTTAACCTTTAAAACTTTTAACTATAGTGAAGTGCTCTCAGGGGCAGACTTGGTGGTTCATGTACTTGTAAACACACTCACTTACTGCTGAACTGAAAGTCTTTTCTTTACATGCATTATCTATTTCAGTGTCTTCATCCACAATGAATTTTCACAGTTAGAAATTAGGGTCCAAAAAGCCTTTCAAAGAGCTTTCAGGATTCAGCACCAAGGCGAAGGAACTTAGTTCTGTATTCACTGTAGTGTTAACCTGATGCCATTGAATATGTACATCTTAATAAGTTCTATTTTTGTCAATACGATACACTTTCACATTTATTTTTTAACCTGCAGGAAGGCGAATGACCTCAAGGTACAACTGACAGGTAAGTCTTACATAGATCTCAAAGGCAATGATAATCAGTTGTACATGTATATGTGTAGAAGATGCGGCCAAACATAATTAATGCTTATGTAATGCTATATCTCAATATAAGATCCCCAATTTTGAGTTCTGGGAATGGGGCAAAATATTTTGTGAGCCCTTTCTATAGTAATGGGCAAGTGTTCTATTTTTTTTATTGCAGATCACATTGAAAATTTTGTATATTTTAAGTCTTTATAAAAAAAGCTGATAGCCCATCTAGATCTTAAACAATGTCAAATGAAATATATATATTTTTATGTCTATAGATGCATGTTCACAATTCCATAACATAATTCAATAGTACTTGTCCTTGGTAAAATATGGGACAAACCTTGCACTTAACCTGATACTATAAGTTAAATCTACATGCACACAGACTCTCATTTGACACTTAAACACAATTCTGTAAAGTCTTGAGTAGGGCATAAATCTATCAGTCTCTAGTTGTGTCACATAAGCCCTGTCAGGAGCAGCTACCGTACAGGGCTTATGGACTGCCGTTATGCATTATGACAGATAAGGGTCTTTGCGTACAGACTACTTTCAAACTATCAACGTATCACAATGATCCAAAATATGAAAGTCTTTGATGAAGTTTGTAATGTTTGCCTAGGGGTAGGTTTTCAGGAATCCCTCCTTTCTGCCTATCCCAAATGCTCTCATAATTTGCCATTGTTATCTGTTATCACTACCGTATCTTGTTTTTTATCTTTCCATTCTGTATTGTATGTTTTAAATGTTTTTATGAAGAGTGTTGAATAAACTTTGAATTAAATTGAATTGAATTGTTTGAACCTGTGCCTTTACAGCGGAAGGTGGAAGTGATGCGTGGGTGTCTCGGCAGGCCTTGCAAGATGCCTTCCATCAACTACTCCTCCTGGACCTGGAGACAGCCCTGGATAAGAAGCTAGAGCAGGAGCTCTGGAACCATGTCTTCAAGAACCACATCTCATCGCTGCAGCACAAGGCCCGTGATCGCATGGTAAGTCAATGCTTAAAGACACTCAGTAGTCAGCTCTCATGGGGAATTCAACACCGTTCGTTCGGGTGTTTACCCAATAATAGGTGTTGTCAATCACCAGGGTTAGCCTTCAGTTTTATGACCATTAGACCTTATGTGATGCTCTGCTTTTCCTTCACCCAAAGACGCTCAAGTATTCTCAGAAAGATTTGGGGGAATTCTTGATTGGCCAACGGGTTTGCTGTGTGCAGATTTGTACTCTCATTAATGGTATTTCCACCAAGTCTGGTGTCAGCGAATTATGGCCTTCTGCACATGGAAACTGACAAGTGACTCCCTTTAAGACTGTTGTTTTATCCCCTTTTGTGCCACTCGCCTGATGGAAGACTTTTCATAAATGAACTTTCAAGATTAACATACAGGGTTATTAAATATTAAATTTGGCTTCAAGTATTATTTTGTTACTTTTTAGGAAGAAATGATTAGCTACATGTATTTTAGGCAAAACTTTTTATACAACATCTACCTTCTCAGGCAGGAAGAAATTAGCCATGTTTTAAGTTATTACTTGTATAGCATGGGAAGGGGTGTTGAAAGGAGCCTTCAGTGAAAATGGAATGTAAATTAAATACTGGTTTTGATATTTCTAAGTGAAAGCCTTTGGAGAAAGGACAGTGTTATGACTCCAGATGTCCCTGAGGTATAATTGTACTTGGCAGTTGGCATAATAGTTATCAAGTGTTAAACTTGTACCCTTTTACCTTGTGTTTAATAGATGCCTTTATCTTGTTTTACTCCATAATTACCCTTTGATAATGAAGCCCAGGTATAATCACATTAATTGCAAATTCATGTCCTATAAATCATCTTTCCCATGTTCCATCTTTGATTGATGTTCATTTTATTGTAGAACCCCAAGAGATCAGAAGTTCAAGCCATGCTTTCCCTTCTCCTTGACAATGCCAGTGGTTTCTACATCCAGGTGAGTTGATAATACTGAGACGTTAAGTCCTCTTTGTTTGATGGTTATGGAATCCATGAAAAAAGTACACATGACTTGTGACAAAGTCAATGGGTGATATTTTGAAAAATGGTTTATTAAATTTTGTTGAGAGCTATATATTTATTAATAAGTCAAAATATCTGCGTTGGTACAAATTTGTGGTTATTTTTTTCCTCCTGGAGTTGCCAAGTTCATGCAGTATCTAAAATTATGCTCACATGCTCATCCTGAAGTGATATCCTGTTTATTTGATAAATTAGATAAGACATGATTTATGAAGTGGAACTACATAAATTAGATAAGACATGATTTATGAAGTGGAACTACATGTACCCTTCTTACTTCTAAACAGTCATTGAATCTTAAAATAGGATCCTCTTTTGTAGCGTTCGTATGTTTATGAAATTATGTAAGGTTAAGCGAAGAATTTATTTATTGCTACCTCACAATGTAAGTAATATGCTGATACATGTTTAGAGTTTTTGTAAACTTTTTACCAATTTTCACTTTCATCTACTTTTTACTTTTTTCATTTCATGAAGCTCCTGCAAGAGATCTGCAGTGCATTCAGCGTGCAGCTGATATGTCGCATCAAAGCACAACGCCTGGGGCTGTTCCAAGAAACACTGCCCTCATCTCAGAAGCCTGTCCAACCCAAGGCTGTATCATGCCACTACATCTGTCAGCACTGTCTCGTTCATCTAGGAGATATTGGTAAGGACTGTCATCTACACACTTGTAGAGGACTTCTAGAGAGGCTTCACGCTATTGTGTAAATGTACACACATACGATGGCCCAAATTCTCAAAGGATGTTTAAATCTTCATTTAGATAAACCATGGTTTAAAATGAGCGCAAAATAAGCGTGACACAGTCAGAGGTCTAATATTAGAGGCGCTCAAGGCAAGGTACGTTTATTTTGCGCCAATTTTTGCGCCAATTTTTAAACCATGGGTTATGTAAATGAGGGGTTAAACCATGGGTTAAGTTAAACCTCCTTTGTGAATTCGGGCTAATGAGTTTATCAAACATGAACATAATTTTCCCTCTGTAAGTGAAATAATAATGTTAGCTCATCATGCTTCCACCATGAGCAATTTGCTGAGCAATTTGCACAACATTTTGTCACATTAAGTAGAATGTGGTTACCGTAAATCTCCGTGTATAAGGCGCACCTGTGTATAAGGCGCACCCCTATTTTACAGACTTAAAAAAAAAAAAAAAAAAATTGGGAAGAAACAAAATCAGGAAATTCTTTTTACTTACTTACTTTGATGTTTACTTTGATGTTGAAGCGTAAAGATAAACTTATTTGCCCCTCCAGGTAATGCTATCTCTCTGGTATGGACTGTACTTAAGGGGGTGGTTGTACCAATATTTCCCAAGGATGGATTTGAACTGGTTTACAGTTGTTGCTCTGACTGCTGAGTCTGGTAAGGAATTCCAGTTGTTGCAACTTCGCACAGAGAAGGAATTTTGACGAAGCACAGATTTACACTTTGGCTTCCTTACTTTCATAGTGTGGCCTCTGGTTCTGGATTCGTGGACTAGTTGAAAAAATTTATTGATATCCACCCGGTCAATTCCTTTCATAATCTTAAAGATTTGAATCAGCTCAGCTCTCTGTCTTCGGTAAATGAGTGTCTCTAACCCGAGGGCTTTCAATCTCTCATGGTATTCTAGGTGACGAATATGTGCAAGTTGACGGGTAGCTCTTTGCTGCACTTTTTCCAGTAAGTCTTCGTCTTTCTTGAACATGGGACACCAAACCGAGTTGCAATATTCAAGAGTAGGCCGGATAATGGTCTTGTAGAGCATAAGCCATCCTTTTTCATTCAGACTTGAAAAGGATCTCTTTATGATACCCAACTTGATGTTGGCTCTTCTTGCTACATCTGCCACATGATCTGAGAATGATAGTGCAGAGTCAAAAGTTACTCCAAGGTCCTTCTCACAGTCGGATACAGGTATGTTGCTAACTTCTCCAGCATTTGCTATGGTGTAGTCACATTTCGGGTTACGCCTCCCATAATGAATGACCTTGCATTTCGAGACATTGAATTGTAATTGCCATTTCTCAGCCCATCTGGAAACAGCTTGAATATCCTGTTGAAGGTTTTCAGCATCACTTCTGTTTTCCACAACACTATAGATTTTTGTATCGTCTGCAAATAGTTTAATTCCAGATGTTACATTCTCAGGCAAATCGTCAATGAAACAAAGAAATAGGACAGGCCCGAGAACACTTCCTTGCGGAATTCCACTAGATACTGGGCACGATGGTGATTGTTTACCGTTAACTGACACTCTCTGTGATCGTCCTGTCAAGTACCCCTTTATCCAGTCATGGATGCGTCCTGAAATACCATTGGCTTGTAGCTTAACAAGGAGACGTTTGTGAGGGACAGTGTCAAATGCCTTCCTGTAATCTAAATAGATGCAGTCGATACTATGGCCGTTATCAAGTTTTGCTGTCCATTCTTCAAGAACCTCAAGAAGTTGGGTAGCGCAGGACCTGCCAAATCGAAATCCATGTTGATGATCGTCCAATAGGTTATTGATCTCTAGGTGCTCAATCAGTGCCTTTCTCACAATCCTCTCCATGATCTTGCACACTATCGATGTAAGACTGACTGGTCGATAGTTTGTCGGATCGTTTTTCCTCCCTTTCTTGAAGAGTGGCACCACAATAGCCTCTTTCCAGACATCTGGTATATTTCCCTTCTTCATAAGCTTAGTGAAGATAATCTGGAGAGGCTCAGCCAATTCGTTGCGCAGTTCTTTCAGCACTCTGGAGTGTATCCCGTCTGGGCCTGCCGATTTGTTAATGTCTAGCTTGGAAAGCAGAACAGTGATATCCTCTGTACGAAATTCTACATCTTCAAGTGATTCATGAGTTCTGCTTGGTGCGTTGGGAATTGATTCCACGTCTTCTTGTGTAAAGACACTTCCAAAAAACAGATTAAAAGCATTTGCTTTTTCCTGGTCTGATTTGGCCCAAGATCCATCAGCTTTCAATAGGTCTGGAATGGCACCTTTAGTTTTAGTTTGCCTTTTAACATAGTGCCAGAAACTCTTAACGTTGACTTTAACTTCATCAGCAATCTTGTTTTCAAAGTCAGATTTGGCTCTCTTGATTTCTGAAGTTGCCACATTCCTTGCTTTTATTTGTTTTTTTGTTGCTTTTTGTTAAAACCAGATCAGATCATGTCTTATTTCAGAGTTCGGAAATCCTTTCATTTTATTACGAGGCACAGTTGAAGTGCTTGTGAACTAAGTTAGACCTTTGCACAACAACAACAAAATCCAGCAGTCAAAACAGCACGTCCATTTGAACATATGGGACTACAATGACTATACAATGGTACAGGACATTTCTAGAATAACTCCACACAACTTACCGACAATTTTATGTTGCATTGTTGATATGAAGACGAAAATAAACTGCATAACTTATTTTTCTAATAAAATCTGCCGGTAGATTTAGATCTAAATCCGTACCATATTGCCAAAAAGTAAAAGAAGGGACGTGAAAGATCGTTTCTTACGAAGCTAGCTGCAGCGCAACGTAACTGCGCAGGTTAAAATCGCTATTCCATATTACACCGCACATCGAGGTAGGATACCAAATCTGCCCCCGGGTAAGTGAGCTGCATGATACAGGTGAGTGAGCTGAAGACACGGGAGAGCTTCGGCCGGCAAAGTGCTTTGTGAAGGGCATAATTTATCGAGACTGAAAAAGAAAAAAAAATCAAAATCTCTTCCCTTCCCTTCCCTTCAAATTAGGAACGTAGTTTTACTTCATAGTAGATTCTATTCTTTGTTTTCATTATGAAATTCATGTTGAGACACAGAGATTTTTGAAAACCAATAAAAAGTTGCATTTTGAGGACTCAAAATATTCTGTACCTGTGTATACGGCGCACCCCGACTTTTTATTTTTCCCGACGGTAAAAAAAGTGCGCCTTATACACGGAGATTTACGGTAAAGTGAAGCGGGCTACATGTCTATACCATCTGTTCTCAGATTAAGTCTACCTAATGTTCACTGGTATTAGTTCATGATGTGCTATATCCTTTATTCTGGATAGCAATATGATGACCTTTTCAGAACTCATGATAAGATGTCTTATTCATTTTTTTCTCCTCAATTACAGGATTAAGGACTATGCTTTTCTTTCACTTTGAAAGTGTTCATTTTCCCAAAGTGTTTACCAAGTAAAAAATGTTGTTATTGATCTATGTATGTTAAAACAATAATTTGTACCTTATCTTACTATACCCCATAGCTCGTTACCGTAACGACACCCACCAGGCAGAGAGCTTCTATTGCCATGCGGCTAGCCTGGTTCCATCCAACGGTCAGCCCTACAACCAGCTGGCCATCGTCTCGGCCACTAAAGGTGACCAACTCTCCATGGCCTTCTACTACATCCGGAGCATAGCGGTCAAGCATCCCTTCCCAGCGGCTGCCACCAATCTTCAGACCACCTATGCAAAGCTGGTTGACCGGTCAGTTTCTTTTTCTTGTTATGGTCACTCTCATGCCCATCAATGTGGACCATGCCGGTATCATAGTAAAAGCGTTGTATATAAACCCACAGAATATGGTATCGGTAGAGTTAAGAGAGCATCTAGAAAGGGTAGACATTGTTAGAATATGTCATAATATTTGATTTATTTCGCATACTTTCAACAACTTTCGGTATAGGAATTCTAGACGAGAAATTAATCATTATGTGACAGGTTCAATGAACACTGTGTCAACACAATGATTTGAATAAAAAATGTTCTTTCTGAATTCTTGTGATGTCAGTCTTCTAGTGACATAGTTGATGCTTCAGGTATAGTATTGATAACAAAATGTTCTTTATTTCCCAATTGGTTTAAACTTCTCTATGTGTCATATCCCTCATGTGGAACATGCTATGGGCAAATGTGTATAAGCATGCTATGGGTATAAACAATTAGTTCCTATGCTGCTCACAGTTTGTGTACTCTACTGTATTTTGTTTCTAAAAAATCAAACTTCCTTTGTCTTCAATTTCAATTTTCAATTTATTTATGTGTCCAACAAAACATTACAAATCAATTGTAAGCATTTGAAATAAATGTAGAAATACATATTGGAAACAGAGGGGTCTACTAAAAAGCGATGCTTGTACAAGTGTGGACACCTCAAATGATACTTAGGAATAATGCGTAATTAAATTAACAAGTCCGTAACTACAAAAGAAACTACAAGATAGGGGGAAAGGGGGATACCAACAGGGACGAGAAAGGGACAAGACAATACTTTACATGACCTTTGCCCTCTGACCTCCATGTTACAGGGATGAGGTGAAGATCTTCAAGATGCGTGAGGTGGAGCTCATTCACTACTTTATCAAGTTCCATGCCATCATCTACCTGGCTTCGTGCGAACAAGGTAAATCCAAGAAAGAAATATTAAAAGTATATATGAAACATATTGTCGCCTGGGTGGCAGAAGGGCGTTGCAGGTCAAAAATGAAACGTTAAGCAGAAGGGCGTTAGCACTAAATCGCCTCAAACTTTTATAAAACTGACTTATTTCCCCCAAAAAATTGTGGCTGTGTTCTACTATAACATTTTTATTCGTCTTTAAAGTTTTAAACTAATTTTCGGGATGAAAAGCAGTTTAAGTATAAAACAAATCTTTAAATGCGAATAATTTGCAAAGTAGTCTTTGAGTCGCTCGCCCGCTAACGCCCTTCTACCAGCGGCCGACGATATATGAAACACTTGGAAGGAGTGAAAAGAAAGAAAGAGAAGGAAAAATAACAAATTGAGGGAAGAGAGAGAGGATGGGGGTAGGGAAGAAAGAGATAATGAGAGAAAAAAATGAAAGAGAGGCTCGAGAAAGATAGGTAAAGAGAGAGACAGATAGAGAGAGAGAGAGACAGAGAGAGAGAGAGTCCGAAAAATGAAGGGGAGGATAGATTTCAGTAATTGTATGTAGTACAAAAATGCCCTTTTTACTATGAAAACCACTTTTTTTTTTTTTTTTTATGAGCAATGTTTTATATGGAAATTTGTATAGATAGGAATTTATATTTTTAGACCATTTATGAGTAAAGACCACTGATCCTCGTTTGCCCTGAGTGGTCTGATAGACCACATGTTTGACTCTACCTTAATTTGTACATTTTCCAGACCTCCAAGTAGCCAGCTCCATTAAGGAAAAGCTAGAGGAAAACTTCCGCAGCCATTTGTCACAGGAAATCCTGACAAGTCGCCAGCTGACGCAGATGGCAGCCATCAATCTCTTTGCCCTGCACAGTATCCGCCAGCACACCAACAACGGAGAGCGTGGAACCAAAATGGCTTCCACGGATCTGGGCGGAATGGTTGGGGTTCAAGACCTGGGACCGTATGCGGCAAACAACCTGCAGTGCTGGACTCTGGTGATGGGATTCACATGTGAGTAGCCCGTGAAGAAGAAAGACAAAATTTATATGTCACTAATAGCATATTCAGTAGTTTGGGGAATGATTGATATTGTATTTCTGTATCATTGTTCACAAATTGCTGTGTATAGGTTTGAATTTGAACAGAGACTCTCTGAAGATGAATATAACTTGCATAAGTGTTACTACATGTATCCATTTCAACCAGTTACTTGATGAAGGGCTCCAAAGAATTTCATGCTGTTGTTTTTTTAAATGTGATTTTAGGGCTGGTGGTTTGTTTCAGTGTGAAATGTCATTGATGATGATGATGATTCACTACATTCATGTGGGTGTTTTTTTTGGGTGAAAACTTTCAATTAAATTAAGTTTGTATTGATTACGATCTATCTGTTGTGATACATGAGTTGTGAGGCATGATTTCAAGTGTAGAGACATGAACATACATGGTAAATATTTATTTTAGCACTACTTCTGATTCTTGTTTTGATACCAAACATGATGTAGGAAATCATGTGGCCTTTCTGTAAAAGATGCCCATATTATAATGTACATGTACATGAGATTGACATTGACAGAATCCTCTCTCTCTCTCTGTCTTTCTCTTCTAGTCAATCTACTGCAGATGATGCTGCACTATGCACCTCAGAAGGGAGGGGAATCCCCCGTAGATGCTTGGCCAGGTCTACCGGCCGTGCGTCTTGTCCTAGGCTGGATCTACCTGCAGCCGGCCATCTTTGATGATCCTGTACTCTCCAACAAGACTGGGTGAGAACCATTCTTAAGGCTTCTTCCACCCCATAACTTGGAACATGCTTTTGAAGAACTAGTTCTGAATTATCTCATCAATAGCGCAGAGCTGCCAACCATTACGTTTTTTTTAACATACCGCACATCAAATAAATGTCCTAAAATGTTGATTTGATCAAAAATTCAAACTAAGGTTAAAACATACTTGAAGAAAAAAATATTCTCTTAAAGAACAAAACGCCGATAATACCAAAATAACAACAACAAAAATACGTACATGTTAATAAACTATAGGTTCTAATATGGAAAAAAACAGCCTGAGGAATGGACATTTCTGCATTGGAAGTGTGTCGCGCATGGTTGTAAGTTTCGTTTTAATGAATTCCTTTTTTTTGCTTTTATGGTCGCACAAGGTTGGCAGCTCTGCCTTGTAACCCTTCAAAAGTCAGGAAAGGCCCTGTCTTCTTGAAGAGGGGCATTGAAGGTCAAGTTACAGAACTGTCCTTCATATGATGTTAGTTGGATCTTATCTACAGCTAAAAGGATCACAGTATCCTATTTTTATTTTACTATTCAATTCATACAAATGATCGGAACCCCATTCAATGTTAATTCTCAATCAACAATTTCACAACAAAATATACCTGCAATTTTTGCAGCTGTACCCTAAAAGTTGAATTTGGATGTATATAATGACATCAGTTAATAGTTGATATGGTCCTTTCCTGTCAAAGGCAACTCTCTGAATGGCTTTTTGGAGGCTAACAACTACAGGAGTTTCAGGGAGACAAAGCCCCATATCTTCCAGTTTTATAGGAAGTATATATCTTGTTTTACTCCTTGGCAGGGTATGGAGTAAGCTTGGTCGCGTGCTAACATCCCTCCAAGTAGACGCCTCCCCCCAGGGTGATGATTCAACTAGCTCTCTACCCCTCCCTGAAGACAACCTTCTTGATGGGTTCTCACCTCAACAGGAGTTTCAAAGGTGAGCAATCATGATCATGACTTTCTTTGTTCTTTGTACAACAGGGGGGTTTTTCACAAAGATCCTAAGTCAAACTTAACTCTAGGTTGGACTTAAAAATTATGGAGAGCCATTTGTAGTCTTATAATACAATATATTCAAAAGTGAAAATTAAAGTATTTTAGACTTTTTATAAATTCCCCATCAAGAACATGAAGTTTCCTTGATATTAGAAAATATGAATGATTTGATTCAACATTTTATGCCTTTAAAAAAAAACTTTTACAAAATATATTTTCATAGATGATAACAGCTTTCCATAAATGTTAAGTCCAACTTAGAGATAAGCTCAACTTAGGATCTTTGTGAAACACCCCCCTGGTTGTCTTATCAAGCTATTTGGTATATGATTTGATATTTCTGTAGACTAATGACTTCCAAGCCTATTCTGTTCATTTGAGGCATTATTCTTGTTGACCCTACATTGTGATTATCATAGACGATGAAGTCCATTAGTACAAACAAAAATAGATACAGTGGATATAGAGGTGGAAGCATGCTACTATGAAGTCAATTGATATGACAATGAGGTCAAATGCTCAAAATTTATTTTCATACGTCAGATTGTGTGGAAAGTGCATTGAACATAATGAAAACCCAGAAGTGATAAATATGATTTCAAAGAATTATATTGTCATTTTAGTGAATAGTGAGAGATATGTGGTGGGTAACTGTTCGATAAGAGTTTAGGAGTCTTTTACATTTAATTGTACGGTTAAGTATTTTGTATTCATCTAACTAATCAATGCCATTGGATCGGACACCAATATTTTATCTCACTAGCAATCAGTAATACTATTGCAATGTTTTACAAATGTAATGCTTCCTGGGAGAAATTTCAGTTATTTAAACATATTTGTGGCTTACACCCAGTAAATAAGATCGATTGATCGATCTGTATTGAAAAACAAGTCAGAAACAATCTTGGAACCAGCGGGACTTGAATAAGTCAGAATGAATCAGGAGAGCTTGGGTATTTGTTTCTATTTCATCGTGACTGTGCCATGGACGAGTGATGGCCTGCTGGTAGAGTCGCTGCCCGGCAAGCAGTAGATGCAGGTTCAAGTCCCGCTGGTTCCAAGATTTTTTCTGACTTGTTTTTCAATACAGATCGATCAATCGATCTTATTTACTGGGTGTAAGCCACAAATATGTTTAAATTATTGCAATGTTGTAATGAATCAGTTACGCTTAATTCTTTAATTTCTCATCTTAATTTGCAGCATTTGTTATAGTTCCATGCCAATATTTTGCATTTTTTGTGTTTTTCAGGGATCTAGACTTTGGTAAGAACAAGCGGCAAGGTTGGAATAGGAATGCTATCAACCAGGAGAGAAGTCAGAGACTAAGCAGTCAAGGAAAGTGGCTTGCCCATCACCAACCAAGGTACGCTCAGCCACAGTCTAAGATTCAAGATTCAAGATTTTATTGTCCATAATATAATACAGAAATTTGTTTTCCATTGGTGTAACATGTAATACATAAAACATAAGACAAAAACATGGTGTCGTGTGCTGAAAGCCAGTAGGGCTTCAAGACTCTATAAGAAAAAGTCTATGAGCAGGTACAGTCCTCCGGCTTTCAGCACAAAACATGACAAGACAGTTATATGACTTATACATAGCAAGACTTTTAAATACAATTCTGAATCACATCATGAATAAATTCAGGTATGAATATAGATGTGAATATGAAAGTAGAATAGGAGCAGCATCACAATCGAAATACGAGCAGAAAGAGAAAGGGAAAGGAAAAGAGAGCTCAAGCTCGAAGGACTGATAAAAGAGAGAAATATAGGGAGAGTTGGTAAGGGTCCAATGGGAAAAGGGAGAGATAGAGAAGGAGAGGTGGCATAATTTCTAGGAAAGACTTCTTCTTTGACTATGCCATGGTCTGACTTTCACCTAAAGCCTAGCCATAAGAGCCACCTAATGTCAAAATGTGACTCTATAAACATCCTGTAGAGGCCATGTATCAGCCATAGGTTTCTATGACACATGGTCTGGTGACAAGAGAGCTCTGCAGCTACTTTCCTAAACTATCAAATGCCAATCTTCAACCCTGGATCAAACACCTAACCCTCACCTGACCCGGAAACCCAACCTGACACCTAATTGCAACCTTCACCCTAACCACATATGTATGGCAAAATAAAGCCCCAAGTAAATATTGATTGCAACTCTCAATTAACATCTGATTCCCTTTAAAATGATAAGGGTCAGCATCTTGGCATACATCTTCTATGGCCTACATCTTAAATACTGGTAGTGAAAACGAAAATTCAAAAGGTTGAAGGGGGTGGAAGTCAGCCCCAAATGTCCACATCCCTTCCACATATTTCATCACTTTCTTACTCTTCACATATTTGTCATTTCTATTCTTTAGCCTGCTCAAAGTTGAGACAAACCCCTCAAACAAGCTTGTCTTTACGAGTCCTCTGGGAGACGATGTGACATCACGGAGATCCTCTCATCACCAACAGAGACAACAGAGGGCAGCAAAGGCAGCTACTAACATCAAAGGTAAGCTGAAATGATGTAGAGCAGGACAAAATTATTTAAACAAATTTGGGGGCTACTTTCAACCTTGCTGGCATGAAAATAACACTCTTTAATTTGTTTTGCATGGAACTCTATGCACATTTTTGGGGGCTCTTTTATGACTTTCTGGGGCTCTTTTTGACATTTCGGGGGCTAATTTGCCCCGAGCCCCCATGTATTTTTTTCACTGATGTAGAGGAAGAGATGTTTGTATGATCGGAAATTGACTTGCTGTATCTCTTCATTGCATTTCTGCTACTGATTTTTGTGGAACTTGGCATCTTTTGATACCCCCATTATTTCTTTTTGCTTCTATTGACTTCTTTTTATTGGTTTGTTTATTAGTGTGTTTGTTTCTCATGGCCCCTTTGGCGAGTAGTGCATGTTACTGATGGAGCTACATGTACCTAGTGTGAATTATACATAATATAATGATAATAATATCAATGATGATAATAACAATGATGATGATAACTATGATGATAATAACACTTGCAGGTCTTCTCAGTAATATCTTTGGGAGAGGGTACAGCCGGACTTTATAGAGTCTGTATGCATGAGCCCTATGTAAAGATTTCAAACGTTTGGGGTCCAGACTTATATATTGGGAGCCCATGTGTCCCTGGTGCCTTTCAGTGTCGAGCCCTGTGAGTGGTACGTTTCTTCATGATCTCCAATGAATGTCCCTATTTGTACTAGGTACAGAGACATCATCCAGAGTGGCATCGATGGAGAAAGACACTCCCAAGAAGATTGCAGGTGCGCATAGGAAAGATGGTAGCAGAGACAGAGGAAGTGAAGAGAATCATAGCAAGACAATAGCTGTTCAGGTAAGAGAATCCTTTGTACAACGTAGTCTTGGAGAATAGTAGGAGGGGGTATGCATTCAGCAGAACTTTCTGTTAATTGATGGCAATTACTGATAATGTTCATCACTTACAAAACATACAGACTTACATACAGAGTAATGTGTATTGGGTGAAGTCATGAAAATCAAAGTCAAAGTGAGGAAAATTGGGTTATTTATACAAGTTTTTGACAGCTCAAAGTCTGTCCCGTCCATGTTCTTTATTAGCATATTACCAGGAGCCAGAAGGGAAGTATTAACTCATATTATTTTGCACAAATAATGCCCTTTTAGCTCAAAACGGGCAATATTCACTCTTCATATGAACAACTGAAGTAATCTTTTGTGCTCATCATTTACAGGCAATAATGTCAAGGCCCAACAGTGATGTGAATAAGCCTACAGCGATCTTTAAAGGCCAAGGTCAAGAAAGAACGACTGGTCAAGGAAGCAGCTCAAAGTCCTCCAAGTCTCCGAGCAGTGGCACCACCAAAGACCTGGAAGGATCCAAGCGCCATGTCCAATGGCAGAACCCTCCCCATGCCTTTGCCCAGGAGCCTGCATCTTACTACCCTCCAAAACCACACCCTACCTCTCAGCCCCACCCAAATGCACAGCCACACCTTGGACCGGGAGCTGCACAACCAGGGCAGCAACCCCAGGCTCCAGGCCTCGCCCCTGCCCCACGACATCCTCCTCCATCAGGCCCATATCCCCAACAAGGGGGTGGACAGCGCCTTCCACACCCCTATGGTCACCCACCACCACCAGGTCCACCACCACCTGGTGTTCCTCCACCCTCTATGGGCATGCCCCCGCCCGATCAAATGTACCCTCCACCACACATGGGACCTCCACCCCCGTTCAATCCAAGCTCCCAGAATGCCCCGCCCAGGGCGATGCACCCTCCCCCTCCCAGACCAATGGGTCCCCCTCCGATGCCCCACATGGCACCCCCAGGATGGCAGCAGCAGCCTCATATGGATGTCAGCAGGGATGGACAACCACCACATCTTCCAAGAGATGGCCCACCTTCACCTCGTGGAGTACCTCCTCCTTCTCATATGCAGCCTCCTAAGGTCCAGGTACGATACAAACTTCTTACCGTCTGCTAAGGGCCAGAACATTGATAGATATCTTTTGATATAAATATAGTGCTTTTCGAGCTCCCAGCGAACAATACATGTATGTTTGTAACAAGAGGTTTATTATCTTCCACTTTCTCATGTTTTGTAGAGAGGACAAGACTACAGTGGAAAAGGCTATGATATTGTTTGACATATTAGCTCATGTGAAAACACATAGATGAATGAATAATTTTAATTATTACCTGTATCAGACATCTTAGCAGTGGTTTTACAAAACACTTGTTGTAATCGTAAAAGAGCTAATCAGTGAATATGAGACCATATTACCATCTCATGAAAAAGCCTATGGACTTAGCGTGTTAAAAAAACCGGAAAATAATGTCTCATATTCACCGCGCCGTATTTTGTCATTTTCATTGTGCATCTATTATGCGTACGAGACCCTGCGCACTTTGCGCGCACTCTATTGTGACGTAATAATCACACCAAATTGGGTACACTGTTTGCAGTGTATCAAAATTTTTGTCAAGTAGCTGGATGCACAGTGCTGGTTTGACAAAGTTTTTTCAGTTCTATGAGATTGTCATGTATTTATTTGCCTAGATGTCAGATTTGGATAATAATAACAATATTGACTGGCTTAACTTTCGGGAGATACCACATATATTGCCCTCACAAGATCCATATTGCCCTCGTCTTTGACTCGGGGCAATATGAGTCTAGGTTGGGAAATATTATGTGGTATCTCCCTCAAGGCCAGTCCATATTATATAAACGTATTGATATGGTCTAGTGATACAAATAATTGCTATCCTCATAAACATACATTCCGTGCATCTAGACAGGGTATTTGCATACGGTATATGAATCGGACTTCTAGAAAATGGAGATTTGATATCTGACAGCTTTAACTCCTCTGCATTCATGGTTAAACAATCAGCTGATTTTGTGAGAAGTCATATGTGTAATCTCTGCTTGAATTATAGATACCACCACCGATGCCCCAAGGAACCCAGATGTCCCCCAATTCTAACATGCCCCAGCCCCAGGGCCACCCCCACCACCAGGGCAGTTGGCCGACCAGGCCTGGTCCAATGCCCACCATGGGAGAGCGGCAAGAAGACCATCCTACAGGTGACACCATGTCCAACATCAGCATGTGGAATGCAGCCATGCAGGACAAGCTGACCCACGCCCACATGCAGAGGGGTGGACGGCCAGACATGCAGCAGTACCAACAACAAGGGCAACAGGGCATGGGAAGGGATACAAGCCCCATGCGTAGCCCCATCGACAACTCCACACAGTTCAGGCTGTCTCCTTCGGTTGAGGACTTTGGTCAAGGGCCAGTGCAGGCTAACCAACCCCCAAGAAGGATGTCCAACCCTACAGAAGTAAGTGTGTCAACAGTTACGATCCCACACAAATAGCTACTAAACAAAACAAAATTGTATAGTTGTTGATTGGCCTTTTGTTTTAATAAATCATTCTAAGCTTAACGGTTTGAAGTTCTTCTATTGTAATGAATACTTTGCAATCTGATGAAGATAAATATTTTTGTGTAAAAGATCTGTGGATATTCCTATTAAGACAGTTATCCATTTGTCTTTCGTTTTCTCATTAGATGCAGATGCAGGGCTTCGGGCCAAACCAAAACTTTGATCAGGGTCGGATGAACTACATGCCATCCATGGCCAAGCCGCATGAGCATCAAGTTCATATGCAGCTGCAGCAGAAGCAGCAGCAGCAACAGCCAAGCGGAGGACCACCTCCGCAGATCCTAGACAACCAAGGTGCCAATCTCCTTGAGTTGCTTGCAAAGATGCAGCGGCAGATTGTTCCAGAGAATCCTATCGGCATTGGCAGCAGCGGAACCAAGATGCGCTATTCTCCCGAAGAGCACTCTGTGGACTCCTTCCGTGCCAACTTGGACAACCCCAGTATCCAGCAGAAGAATCTCAGAGATCCTCCAGGATTCCGCAATGCCTCGGAGAGATTCTATGATGATCAACTGGCCAAGAACAACGGGAGGTCTGGTGGGCCGGATTACTACAGTATGCAGCAGCAAGGGGAGCAGAGAGGCATGATAGGGTACAACCCTCTTGGCAACAAGTCCCAGGGAGGGTCAGCATTCAGGAAGGTGCAACCACAGCAGCCTGATCGAGAAGACTCATTGTTTCCTCAGTCAGACTTGGAATCCAAGGGCTCCAGATCTTACGAGCCAGGGGATGCTTTCTCATTCTTCACAGGATCTTTGAATCAGCCGGAGAAGCAGCAGCATCCTCAGCGGCAGCAGCTTTTGGGTGGGGACATCTTTGGGCAGGAGTCAGGGTTGCAAGAGCCAACACAATTTTCCCAATACAGGTATACTGAATTTGTTTGTTTTTTATCAAGAAATCGTCTTCAATTTTAAGTGACATTGATGAACAGGTTAATAACACATTCAATTTTTCCTGAGAGCTCATTTTGATGTTTCTTTCTAAAAAGTATAATTTACAGCTATTCTGATACTTTTCTGTTTTTTTTTTTTTTCTTCAGAGTTCTTTTGGAGACAATGATACTTTAGTAGCTTTCTTACCCCATGCATTTTATCATTTTATTTTTTAAATGTGAAAAGGATCATTTACCGTAAATCTCCGTGTATAAGACGCACCTCTATTTTGGGGGCCAGAAAGTTTTGTTCTTCTTTTTTTTTTGCCGACTGACTCTGTCGGCACCAGGCCAGGTCCGTGTTAAAAAAGCCATGCAGGGAAGGACTTTCATTTAACTGCGAGGTGCAGTTGAAGGTGCCGATTTGTACTTGTTAACTTGTCACAAATAATAGGAACAATCTCGTTTTTAGAAGAATGTGTAAGATCATTAACGTCAATTAAAAACAGTAGAGGACCTAGGATAGAAGCTTGTGGTACGCCGTGTGTAATAAAAGAAAAATTGGAGGAATTATTATTATAAACTACATATTGAGATCTATTAGACAGATAACTTTCAAACCAAGATGACAGACAAATTTGAGTGTTGTTCTAGTTTCCGAGTGGTGAGTCAACACACCGATTACTGAGCTGTGAGACATTGCCAGGCATAGTGCCAGGTGGAGTGGCAATTTTTTTTTTTTTTTGTACCTGTGTATAAGACGCACCCCCAACTTTTTGTTTGTTTTTTGCGGATACACAGAGATTATGGTAGCCATAAATGCTGTTAACTCGAAGATTTTCCCTAGATTTTCAAATTACAAATATTAAGCTGGGGTCAAAAGGAATTCCATGAACTGCATGCTTTTCTTCTCTTGTACCCTATTAGGAGATCCTCTGGAGGACTGTATGAAAACTCTGCCCCTGGTTTTACGTCCTCCCAACCCCAAACATCTGGCTCGGATAACACCTGGAGAATGGAGAACAGAGAGGATGGCAACCAGCATCTCCGGGGTATCTTCCCTGGACCCAAAGCAGGAGGAGGTGGAGGGGCTGGAGGTAGTGGAGCTGGTAGCAGTGCTGGTAGGAGGGGGTCAGAGGAGATGACGTCTGCTGGTTATAACGCTCGTTGGACGGGCGACGCCCAGGAGCAGATGGCCTGTGAGGGCACCAGACGGCCTTCCCAGGATGCATTGTTTAATCAGGTAATCAAGTTTTGAGAAGCATGTTCATAACAATCTATGTTGATTGAGCTGCCCTTTGAGAGAAACTACAGAATGGTCATTCTGAGTAAAGTTTGTTAGAATTCTACAGAATTGTATTTGTTGTAGTTTACAGAGCTTAAAGAGAAGGTTGAGTTCTGGGAAGAGGTGAAAAATAATTTGTGAGCGTTACTCATTCTTATTATGCAAGTGTGGAAGAACATCAGATAAGACATGTTCCCTGAAAAGAGTGGCTCTTCAAATGCCTTCATATTCTAAATATGCATGTAACATCGTAAAAATGGGGGGGGGGGGGGGGGGGCGGCTTTTTACGCCACGTGTTCGTGTAGTCCCATACACATCTTTCTGTGTACAGTGTTTGTAACTTTACCAAGACTTGGCCAAATTTCTTATCATTTTGATGATTCCAAAACCTTGCAATACACACAAATTCTTATATGCTAGATGATCAACCTTTTCTGGTCGGTCCGTTTCTTTCACAATGCAATCGCGTGACCAGAACTCAACTTCATCTTTAAGGACACCATTACCCTTCCCATTAAGACATGTATGATAGTATATTAATATGATTTCTTGACCCTGCAAGCTGTATATATCATGCAACTGAAGACAATATCTATTAAAACATGAATAAGCACACAAAATGATTAATGACATTTCAGATGAACTCTGGAGGCAGTGGACAGAGTCTGTTTCAGCGAGAACCATTCATGGAACAGGAACCCTCAGCACCCTACCCTACACCACAGCACCACCGGTCATCTACATCTAAGAACAGGTAGGAATAACCCAACAGGGACCAAACTTAATGACTTGTAATGGTCTAAGCAAGTTGTTCTAGTGTGACAAGTTTAAAGCCCCACTGCAATACTTATAGCTACTTGCGCCCTCTATACAGCCAACAATGCCTGAGCGGTACCTGTTGATCCCCCATGATGCCCTTTTTCTTATGTTACTTGAGAGCTGATTTGATGAGATAACCACCTGCCAGTGACCTTGCAGGGAGGTCTAATCCCTCCATGCCAAACTAGTGCAGAGGGCTTTAAATCAATTTAATAAAGGATATATTGAGAGATTTCACCAGTGATTCTATCAGTACTTGCAAGTCATTGTTTGCCATTATACCACATTTACAGCTACTTCTCTGGCAGTGCTTTGAAAGGGAAGCAGTCTGATGAAGAGAATGCTTTCTCTAGCAGTGGCAGTAGCTATTCCCTCTTCAGCTCACCCTCCCCTTGGTCATCTAGACAAGAAGAAGGTAAGGGAATACAACATCTTGAAGAGAATGTTCAAGTTGTGGTAAATTTGAAAAATATGTGTGAACTTCTCCTTCCTTTTTTTCATATGTTGAAGAAAAGTATAGCAGCAGTGGCTAAAAAGATGTGATTTAAATGCCCTTCTATTCCTGATATAAGTATAAATGATTTAAACTTAATACCAAATTGTTATGCCATTTTTTTTTTTTTTTTTTGGGGGGGGGGGGGGGTTTAGTCCCATATATGTATGCAGGGCATTCTCTCTCAGATTCAGTCGATTTTTTTTGCATTGAATGTTCTAAAACATATCACAATACACAATTATGTACTACATACCGGTAATAAATCTTTCCAATTACTAAATTGCTTTCTTTCACATTGCAATCACATGACCAACAATGTATCAGAGAATGTCCTTTAGCGGGCTAGTAGTAGTATATGTTGTGTATAGTGTATGTTGGTCATGTGATAGAGGAAGAGGATTGCAGAAGATCTTGCTGGAAGGAATGGTATATGGTAAACGAGAAAGGGGTAGACAGCGAATCACTTGGTTTGATAATGTCAAGAAATGGAGAGGTTAGAACAAGGGTACATGACAGAAAGCGATGTAGGTGCATAGCCGCCAACACCTTCCGAAGGTACGGCACTAGATGATGAAGATGAGAAGTGAGAAGCTTCACCCAAACACTAATAGTATACTCAACTGTTTCTTTGTTCTGTTAGATGGAGGAGGAATGAGTAAGTCTGGAGAGGGTCTTGGGAGTACACTTGGTCTCAAATGGAGAGAACCTCAGCTATCTAGCTCACCAACCAGCAGCTTGCTGCCAGAGAGGATACAGGTAATTGTTTGTTTCATCAGTGATTATTTGCTATCTGCAGGTGAATACCTGCTTGAGAGTCCTCTGACACGCTCTCTTCTAGGGGATCGATCATTCACTGCCTGTGCATCGAGATTGTGGAATGGTCTTCCCCAAATTCTTCGATCTTGTCACCAGTTATCCACTTTCAGAACTCAAATAAAGACATACCTATTTTAGATTGCTTACAATAAGTCACTGCTTTTTTGTCTTTTACAGTTAAAATCATGAACAGACATTTTTGGTAGTTTTTCAGCCTTGTCAGCGCCTTTGATTAGGCAACTATATATTGGTGCTTTATAAATACCTGGTTTGGATTATACCAACTATACTCTCCTTTCTGTGTAATCCCTAAACAAATAACCACCACCATTCATTCATTTTGAGGGCTAAAACAGCCAAAGAGATCAAGATAATCATGTAGGGGCTTGATTATATGATGATTCCCTAATCAGGTATGGTTACGCCCCTCTGCCTCTAAGGGGCATAAGATTATGAATCTTGGTGAAGCATCTCATAGTGTAATGAATTGTAGATTTGTCAGGGGAGGCAGAGAAGCATAACTAATTTGAGAAAGTTTCCATACTGAGCATGGGCAAACTGACATTTCTTGTGGTGTGAAAACGGTCAACAAATATATGAATTTGGTCTCTAAAAATCTGCCAGACTTAAAACTTTGCAATGAAAGCCTGGGATGTAAAACTACGTTGATGACACTTGACTGCCTCTTTAGGCTTTAAGGCAGATCTTAAAGGGATTGAGTATCTTTGTATCAGATTCTGAAACAAAATCATGGTTTTAGCTCATGTTAATGATAATTATAAACCTTTAGGTGATTCAGGAACCCCATGACTTTTACAAGCCGATCGCCTGTCTGATTATCAAGATATTTATGATTAGAAATCTAAATTTCAAAATTCGTTTTCTTAACGGTTTTATAACACTGCAGTCTATTGGGGAAATGAGTATGGTAAAACCGGTCGCTCAAAGATTTTTAATTTTTTGAGGCACTTCATAATCATTTTGAAGCGCAATTTTTAAGGGCTTCAATTTTACACCATATCACAGACACTGATAACACGTAGGGCCTTGCACCTCAGATTTAATATTGTTAAACGAAGCCTTTAAATAGGATTTTAACCAGGAGATGTGAAGTTGATGATGTCTAATCTGTTCCTTACAGAGTATCTGGTCCAGCCCAATGCGCTCCGAGCAGTCACCCCTGGAGAAGATCCTAGGCCACACGGTAAGCCTGGAACAACAGAAGCCCGACACGTGAAGGAAAGTCGCAGGATGACAACCTAATCCCTGTGGATGGTCGGTCGGTCAGTAGCGGACGATTCACTGGTGGTTAGGAGAGAAGAAACCAAAACTATCCAGCAACTAAAACATCAAGATCATCAACCAAGATAATAACAATGAGCACCAGAAGCTCCTATAACACGTAGAGAAGAGGAAAGAGGGAGAGAGAAGGAGAGCACAGCCGATCCGGTTGTGTCCTTTCTCTCTGCATTATCCCTATCTATAGGGTCTTGTCCTCAGGACTCTTACAAATAAATACTGTGTTATTGAATCATTAAGGTCATTTACACTTGTTTTGTTGTCATCTATAGGCCTTGGAAAAGTGTTCAGGATATACATACAAACAAAATGTAATTTACAGTTATTTTGTCGGTAACGTATGTACGAAAGTGACATCCTTTGCACTTTTGCTGAGATTTCTTTAGGCCTACTAAGAGTGTGTAGGATATGTAGTTACATAATGAAGCTTTATTTCATTCTTCTTTTGACAAATCTTGTAACATGTGAATGTTACACCGAAGCTCTGAGATGTGTGTTAGCCTATACGAAGCTCAGGAGGTGATATACCTGTAGAGGGCACTAGAACGACAAGCGCTGTAAGCGTTGCATCATTACATCATTCATGAGAAGAGATTGAATTGAGCAGAAAACTACTGTAGGCTAGCAAGAGACCATCGCAAAGAGTAGGACGTTCTGTTACTTGTAAACACGTTTTACATGATTGTTTTGTTAATTTTTTAGATAGTATCGATCAGTTTGTTGATCTGTTAACAAATAACATAGACTCAAGAGAAGAATTAGAGAATGAGACGAAAATGTCACAGACTTGCTACCTGTTGAGGTGTACAAAGATGGCTGTGAAATGTGATAGTTTGTATGTATATAATGCCCAGCATTTTAACAAGGTCAAATCTGCTGCAGTTTGCAATGCTGAGAATGAAACGATGTGAGCGGAAGATAAATGCAAGAAGCAGTGTCTGTAATTCTTCTTTCCATAGGTGTTGTTCACACTTGGTACTACAAGGTGGAAAGAAAAGAAAAATTAGCAAAAGAGTGCAGAAAGACAAAGAAATTTAAGATAGAAAGATAAGAAATGTGTCAGTTTTATTTTGTTATTGAAATCTGCAATAGGAGTGGTTGTTTTTCAAAACTTTAAGATAGAACGGAATAACGTTTAATTCTTATGATGATATTGAAACGATTATTAGACTTTTATTCTATTTCGATAGGATTTCATATTTTGTTTTGATAATCAAACTGCACAAAATGTTTACTCTGCTATATGCAAAGCTGTAGTAAATGTTGACTTTCCTACTTTGTCTGTAACTGCAATATCAACCCTGTGTATTGTACATATGAAAGAACCTGTATGGCAAGGGTTTTGATTGGTACAAACCCTTCAGAATGGTGTTCAAATCAACTAGAAAATCGACTGGTAGACTGAATCAATATAGGTGTGTCATCAAGCCATGGCTACTTCCACTGGCAGCCCTTAATGTTCATACAAAATACAAATCAAACTGAACTCTTATAACTACAGAACAAGTTGCTTTACAGAAGGCTTTCAAGGTTTCTAGATATACATCTATTTGAGTTCATGATGCTCATAACAACCAAACTGAATCTTTCAATAATTTATGAAGAAGTTGCTATACAAAATGACTTCAATTGTTCCCAGAGCTACAAGTACATGTACATGTAGTAGGGTTCACAATTTTCATAACGATACCGATTCATCCAAATTTGATATTTTCTTTGCTAGAGGCCTTAAAAGTTCCAGAGCCAAGTGCAGTAGGGTTCATACATGTAATGTTCTCTTAAACCTTACCCAACAAGATGCTTTGCTAGAGGCATGACAGGTTTCCAGATCAGTTAAATGATTATGCCTTCAAAATGAGTAGTTACATGGTCAAAGCCCGAAATGCTGTTTCTTTTAGCAAATTTTATTTTTACATGCCTTGCTCTACTTTTCCATAATCAAAGCTCTGTGGTAAACATAGTTTTCATATGCGAAAGCTGAATTTTCACATAACCATGTTGATTTTTAGAACTTTGCTCTTGGTGTACGTTGCACCTTGTTGCTAAGGACATCAGTTTGGTTGCTAAGGTGCCTGGGACTGGCTAGGACTAGCATGTATGCCTTTTTTTATTGTATGGTATTCTAAAACTGATATTTCTATTTTCTGACGCATGAAAGTTACTTGTTATAGAGTCGCCATCAATTTTATTGTATTTATGTGAAATGCATTTATGTGTTTGTTACTCGATTTTAATTTTGAATTCTTATGCATGTGTAGACTCTAGAAGAGTCTTTGTCTTATTCAAAGAGTATTATATCCCGCAATCCCTTTCTGTCCCGAAGCAGCTCTTCATGTTCTAAGCCTGAGGAAGATGTTCTCTAGTAAATTGGTACTACCTATTGATTTACAGGTTCATGTATGCAGAGCTCTGCACTGACTTCTTGCACTGGCGTCCAGATTGTTATTTGGTCTGTTTGCATAGAGCCCTCAATTAATTTCCAAAATTTGTTGGCTCCTCAGTGAAATTGTATGCAATGGGCTTCTGTAAGTGTCAGGTTCTGATGTATGTCATCTTTAATTATGATGATCTATTAATAAGCTACTTTATAGTTAATGTTAGGAGGAGATGAAGGCCATACACACCAAAGTGAAACCCAGTGAGACAAAAACAGTATATGCTCTGATGTGAACTATTTACCCCAATCAAGACATTATGTATTGATAATAATCACTGTGATCAATAGTTAAGAGTAATGATCTTAGGCAGTTCCTATTGGAATATAATTTTACTATGAATACTCAAAGTATACTCTGAACATTATGCAGATTATCCGTTACAATATCAACACACAATAACTACCTTATGTAATGGTTCACTGTAATATGCTTTTGCTTTGCTACCTGAGATATGCTATCATTTGTTTTTCTGCTACTTGTACATCTATTACTTAAATCTTTTGTTTATTTATTTAGACTATGTTGACATCATTTTATAGGCTCACATATCATTAACATGATTACTTAATACACTGTCACTGAATGTGATGGATCCGAAATATGTAATTTGAGAAAGTATTTTACTTTTAGTTTATTTTAATCTTATGAATAGTTATAGCCAAAGACTAACATTTTTGTTGTTGAATAAAAAACAATCTATTAAAAGATGTAACAGACATCATTCAGAAGCAGAAACTAAACCTGTTGAAATCTTTCAACTCTACTTGAAGAACAAGCAACATTTATGCTGGAATGGAATTACATAAAGATAGAGTCAAACCTGTCTATTATCTACAGCCCAAGGGAAACACAAAAAGTGGTCTTTGTAGACAGGTTACTTGGTACATGTTTCAATGAGAAAACTTTTTCAAGGGAACCAATATATAATGGTTTGTGTAGACAGGTGGTCACTAAAACAGGTTTGACTGTACAATGATATGAGTGGCAAATGATGTCCTATATACATATTTTTTCAGTATTATCCTCAGTTATATGTACTTGGCCCTATATGTTCATATTGATATGTTCATAATTCAAATGTATAGAAAGGAAATACAGATTGCGCAAATGTATCTGAACATTTCAAATCTCATATCAAATATCAATGCTATACTTTGTTATATTTATAAAACATATTTTATGATGATAAATTAATGCTAAAGGAATACAATTTATTGCATGTAATGCACATGGAATAGATACTAATCCAACATCAAATACAGATAAGTTGCTTGAATCGTGATTGATGCAGAAGTTTCTTTTAATGCTTATTGAGTAACAAATGTTACTTGGTTGTTAAACAAAGCACCCATGTATCCAAGGGAATTAGAGATTACTCAAATATATATGAACTTGTAAACTCTCATATTAATAATTGAATTAACATGTGTTTATATAGCACATTGTACGTGCATCCAATGCTCATGAAATAGATTCTAATCTAACATCAAATTGCTGATTGTATCCATTGTGTTTTATTAAGCAACCAATATTAGTCGCTTGAAATGCACCTGCCTCAGAAGTTTCTTTTTATGCTTGATATTTAGCATTTCTTATACAACATTTGTTGGATCATGGAACAACACCAACTCCATAAAGGCCAATTTAAATCTTAAGCCTCGCTCAGATATGACCAGCATTTGTGTTGATGATGTTGTAAAGTGTAATACGCCTCACACTGCTCTATCTTATATAAGACAGAGCTCCCTGAATATGCAAAGAACCTTTGTTGCTCGCAGATACCATTCATTTACACTTTAAACAAAGAAGTAGCGCTTTTTTGTGTCTGTGTTCCGCGCCTTATCTGAACGCGCCTTTACCTGTTGTAATACTGCGCACATAATGCAGTCCCACCGGTACCCTTTCAATTAGTGTTTACCTCCAGGAAGAAACCATTGTTCAATAGTCATGACATGTAACAGAGGGTCTGGACTGTCAAGACTAGTTAGCCACTCCTGGTGCAAATGACAAACTTAGGCCAAGCTAGGCTATGTTGAAGGCTTGTCAAAATGGATTCTGTGCATGGAGATTAATTCATAACAATACTTCATTGTTTATTAACCCTTTGAGTACCAATACAAGACATTTGTATTTGCTTTTGAGGCATCCAGTTCTAAGTCCTTAATTGTCATGAATGATTTTTGAAGTTGATGGACTTCAAGAGCTAGGTATTATGCGTTTGAATACTGATCAGGCGCGTCATTGTGTTTTATGTTTCACAGAAAAAAGATATGCATGTATTTATAGTTGATGATGGGTTATTGGATATACAATAAAAAAATTATTAACGTCTTCGAACCCACGACTTCTGCCATTGAGTATGATTTCTGTGTCTTTGTTCCCCCATTTTATGCTTCCTTTTTATGCTTCCTTTTTCAACATCTTTTAAACATGATTCAAACACTTTCAAAACATTAACCTAAGGCATTTTCAATAAGCCAATTCAGAAAAACTATTTGTATTATGTCTGACCAGATAAAGATTATGTACAGAACTGTGTAACCATCGAAACGACTGCTGGATATGTGTTCATGGAGGTTGTGTAATCATGCATTAATAATGCACGGAGCAGGGAGTTGATAAACAGAAGTATTTTTTTCAAGAGGGTAAAAAAAAAGGTAATCATGAGCACTGCCATCATTAATGTGGGACTTCTCCATGTTTAAAACACCTGTGGATATTGAGGGGTCATGTGTCCATGCATGTGCTATCTCCGAATCGGTCCATAAGCCTTGTGCATAGTGTGAACATGATGATGGCATATTACGTAATCCAATCATGGTTTCTTCCTCGGGAGGATATGGAACAAGAACTTGTTGTCCTTAACCGTTATCACACGAATAGATTACATGATGACATCCACTGGCGTACTGATGGGGCAGTTGACCCCCCCCCCCCCCCCCCCCACAAAAAAAAAAAAATCAAAATCAAAATCAAACGTCGTTTATATTTAATTTGATACCAGTGATTTACAAATGTTGCTGAAATGACATGATTTTCCGGGTTTTTTCCTCACCGTTATCGTCAATCCACCCTCCCCCCTTAAAAAACAATTGCCCATTATATGCCACCTGGTGGTGATGCAGAATTTCTTTCTGCCCCCAAAAAAGTTTTTGCTCATAATCCCACTGATGACATCTTTCTCTTTGTCTTCAGTCAGTCACAGTTGTGAGAAATTACAGATCGCAAAGACTTTCAAGAAATCAACTGAATGACAATACCCCAATGTCTGGCCTTTTGATTGTATGTTCGGATCACATGACATGTCATTGTCATGTTCACATTATTGAATATACCAGGGATATGCGAGTTAAAACACCTCCCTGAATATACTAAGCACAAGGCTATTACCATTGCATTGGGATAATTCTAGAAAGTCTTTGCGATCGATCGTGCCGAAGGGACATTCAATTGCATATACAAGAAGTATATGTATACATGGTTTAATATGATCATTACACAATTATTGTCCTATATTGGCATCAAGAGAAAGGCCTGTTCATCATGTTAAACCTTGTGCCTTGAGTGTGTCGCCATTCCACCAAGTGGCATAGCGTGGGTCCAGGCGATGAGGGGGCACTGACATGAGTGGAGGGGGGGGGGGGGGGTGACCACCGGTTTGAAAGGTTGGTGTTATTTCTTAAACTGCCCCAGGTACCTGGGACATATTGGAAGAAATACAAATAAATGGTACAAAGATATTTACAACAAAGACATCGAAAAAAGAAAAAAAAAGTATGTATCTTACTAAAGAAAGATTTTTTGGTATGCAGCAAACAACACACAAGAAATTAATAGCAATATTTCATCAGGAACTGAACAACAAAAAAAAAAAAAGAACCAACAAAAATAAAAATGTTGTATTGCCCTTTGAGACCGACCCAAAAATATTCAAATCTACGGTCGGCTTTTTTTTCACTGTTTTTCAGAAGAAAAAAATATTAATGCATTAAAAACTGAAAAATATCAGCTCCAAAAGGGGGGAAATAAGAAGAAAAAAGATTTCCGACCGACTGACCCATGTTTTGGCACCTAAAGGGCGATACAAGATTATTTTTTTTAGGCCTAAGATATTGTCAGTTCTAACAGCACGTACACCACGCTACAACATATAGATCCGCTTTTCATTTTTTCTTTCCCCATCCCCCCCCCCCCTCTCTCTCTCTCTCTCTCTCTCTCTCTCTCTCTCTCTCTCTCTCTCTCTTTCTCTCTCTCTTCCCCCCTCTCTCTCTCTCTCTCTCTGCAACCTTCGATTGGGGGAAGGACACATGCCCCTTTCCCGACTAGCTACGCCATGAACTGATTCTACCCATGCATGTCTGCTTATGTATTTATATTCCACTTTTTCTATTATATTACCAGATTTTAATTGCGGGGACCCAATTCCCGATTTTCCCCTAAAACCTATCAAAAAGAAGAACATCAGCGTTGATTGGCATTGGTGACCTGCAGCTGACGACATTAGCAAATTAAAAGGGACGGCCGGGTGGGGGCGGGGGTCAAGCTGATTACAAGGCACTTGTAAAAATGTGGGTCCAGCAATAACGGGGGAAGCTGTGGGGGTAGGTCCTCTCTCTCCTTTCCATTTTGTTTCGCTCTCCCTCTTGCCGTTCTTTATCGGCAACAATGGTGAGATGGGGGAGAAGGGGAATTTGTATCCCCATTTGTATCTATACGCCTGTCTGTAAACGGGACAAACTGAACCGCGGATATCTGCGCCAGTAAAGTGTCCTTAGGAAGAGGATCGGCGGCCACACTATAACAAAAAATTGTTGAAGTGGGGGGGGGGGGGGGGGGCAAAGCGCCTCATCGAGGTTCTATATAATTTACCCAGGAGCTAACGAAGAGAAGGAACTGGAGCAGGGCAATATGAGCAGAAAAATACTGAAGATCTGGATAAAAGTGTATATTCATGGATTTTACATAACTTGCACTGGAGCTGCATGATGGGGAATAGGGGAGGAGGGTCTTCGCCTACCCCTCGTCCTCATTGTACTGTCGATCAGTTACGGATTCGGGTCACGCCCTAAACATCCCCTTCAACACTCCATACAGCGGAACAAGAAATATTGGAATTGCATTTACTTCAATGAACTTCATTAGATTAAACTGGGAAAAACATCAGCGAACAACAATGCTATTAAGAAAAAAAAACACGGCCATGATTTCCTTGATAGCCCTGCTTACAACAACAGTTTATTCGGTTAATGGGGCAGGCTGTGTATTTCTCAGGGGTGGTAATGCCATTTGGGGCTGTTCGAAAAATTGGAACGAGGCGAAAATTGCAATGTCCAATGGTGCGAGTGACAATGAGATTATGCGGAAATTAAATACCGTTCCCCGGAATACCAGATGCAAATATTTTACCTCCCTTATGTCCACTGTGCCGCACAGGTTATAGAGAGGGTATTTCATCGCTTAAAACATTTGTTTGTTGTTCGCTGCCAAAGATTTTCTTGTTTTTATGATTTTTTGTTTATTTTTTAAATTTCAAATATGAATATCATTGTTGAACATTATATTTGTATTTCAACTGTATTTATTCCACGCCCCTGAAGGGGCCGTTAAAGAAATTTAAAAAATCTTTCCTTATCATTGTCAACCATCCAATCAACGAAACTACATACCAACCAACCAACCATTTAACCAATGAACCATTTACCCATCCAACCATCAAACCCACCAACAAACCAAACAGCCATACAACTTTCCCCTACTCAGAAACAAACCAACCAACCAACCAATCCACCTTATAAACTAATTAAACTACCCATCCACCATCCAAATAACCATTGAACAAAGTAAACATTCAATCAACTAACCAACCAACCAACCAACTAATCAACAAACTATCCATCCACACAACAAATTAACCATCCAACCTATCCACTAACCAGCCAACGAACCAACCAACCTAAAACACAAGAAATCAATCAATCAACTCATTCATCCATCAAGATATTTTCAAGTCAATCCATTCATCAATCTATCAATCAAGCAGTCATTCAATCAATCATAATTTTAACCAATTCTTCAATCAATCAATCAATCAATAGATCAAATAATTATACTTAAAGGTACTATGTCCCTTTTGCAGCCAACCTCAAATACTGTAGAACTTTACTTTGCAGGAATTATGAATATGTCATGTATGTCCTATCTGTGAAATTTAAACGTTAGCAGCGTCCTCGTATTCAAATTATGCAAGAAAACCCGTTTACTTGCTAGACTTCACTGTCAGACACTATTGAGTGACTGACTGGCTTTTTTTTCTTCTTTGGTAATAACATACATGAAAAGAGTTGTAAAGGGTACATGAGCATTTGTCTACATCAATAACCCACTTCTTGTGATGGCCAAGATTAAACTGATTGAATCTTTGCGCAGCATTAAACGTATGACCATTCGGTACAATTGTCTGAAAATCAAGACTATTACTTTTGGGCTCTATAGCCCTTAAGTCGAATTGACAACTAATAGTCGTTACTTTCCCACTTGAAGACATTTTCAAGCCCCACCTTTTTTAGGGAAGTTCTAAATTAGTAATATCTTTCAAATGCAGTTGGAATTTATCTTTTTCATTTTTTTGGCCTGCAAATGGGACATAGTACCTTTAATATACCTTACCCAACGACATCATAATGTTACCTTATAAACAAAACAACGAAAGAGTAGCAAGTATCTGTTTCAATGAACACACAATACAATTTAATTTTTGACTCACACCATTTCAATTTACAAACACTCATTTCATCCCTTCAAATTCGTTTCTTTCTGAATAGTTTCATACCGACAAGAAAGTGTAAGGAAAACCCGACAAACATCCTTGACGAATAGAGCAAGTATCCATATCTAGAACATTAAAAACGAATTTGTTTCACTCTCTACATAGTCATAAGAAATATATAATTTTGGAATGACGAACAATTCAAATCATAACACTCATTCATTAAAAAAAAAATGATGAGTAAAAACATAACTGCTTGGACCAAACGAATAAAATTTCGCTGAACAGGGTCCTTAATACGAGACCGACACTTGTATATACTTCAAATTGCTTCGACTCCCACTAGATCAAAATAAATAATAACTTATCGAATTGAAGACTTTCTACATCTTTGTACATTAAACTCTGACACTAGTATACATCGACTGAAAATAAATCACTTAAGAAAAAAACAGACATATAAATCTTCATAAATACATTCATTGTACTGTAGTGTGTGACAAGAAATATATATTGTAATTTTTAAAGACAAAAACTGTACACTTTACAGAATACGAGGTCTGATTGTCCTTTCAATGCTTATCAAGAAGTTCACAGATTCCCTTGCTTAAATAAATTGAATGCTTTGCTTGAATTTGAAATAATCCTAGACAGTGATACAAATATCACCTAATGCTGGGTAACCACGGTGATTAATGCCATCTTGGTGTAAAGCAACTACATATCATCTGCTCAGAGCCAGAAGGACATTAACTCTAATAACCTTCAGGGGAGTGTTTCACAAAGATCCTAAGTAGAACTTAACACTAAGTTGGACTTAAAAAGTATGGACAGCCATTGAAGCCTTAAATTGAAATATATTCAAAAGCAAAAATTGGAATATTTTAGACTTTTCATCAATTCCTCATCAAGAACATGAAATCTCCCATGATAATAGAAAATATGAATGATTTGAATCAACATTTTATGCCTTCTGAAAAAAAAATTACAAAATATTTTCAAGGATGCTAATGGCTTCCCATGAATTTTAAGTCCAACTTAGAGATAAGTTCAACTTAGGATCTTTGTGAAACACCCCCCTGGCTTTCAACAAACAATCTAACAATTGGGATAGATGTGAATGCATGTAACACCCCCTCACAAAACCTTTCTAAATAAAATTTATCAGTATACCATGAACTCTTTTATCATTTCAAAGCCCCAGACCTAGATTTAAGCACAGAGACATATTCTTGTTGAACATAGATGTTTTCATATATATACATATTACATAGATATATGTATGTACAAACTTGCTGTACAATCAATCCAATCACTTATATAAGATTTGATTTAGTTGATCCATTTTGTATTTTCATACCCAACTGTTCAAGTATGGTACAACATTCTAACAATTTGATGAATATCATACCAAACTATTGTTTGTTTTTATAACATTTAGAAGAGTCATATATATTGTACCCATATGTTCTTACATTTAAGCATGAATTGAATACAAAATGAAGAAATCTGTATAGAGCACACTGAATCTGAGAAAAAATATTGATGATTTGCACAAAAATGAGAGAACAGGGAAAACTAACTCGTTCAATCTTGAATTAAAATTATGTGTCCTGCATTATTCTATTTCATTTTTCAAGGAAACGCAAAATGGATTGCCTGTCAACAATAAGATGAAGGAAGTAAAATTAATTGAGGTATGATGCCTTAGTGACAAAATTAACTTCCACATATTGTAAAGCAAAGGTCATGTGAGAAAAGGAAAATAGAAAAGAGTAAGGAAGAAGGAAAGTATGACTGCAAAGGAGGAGAGGCAAGAAAAGATTCAAAGGATTCATATTCAGAAATGGAATTTTTTGGTAGAACTTACAGTGGAACAAAATGCATCTTTCAAATTTCACATCATCATTTAATTATTTAAATTTAAAGCACTTGTTTTCTTAGGGCTCTATACAAAAATTCTGTACAATAAAATTTCTGCATTTACAAAACTTCTTTGGATGTTTAATACTCCATGTTACGGTGGGTTTTGTTGTTCTTGACGAACCATAAGTCATTTTCAAAACAGAAATTTTGTTCCAATGACACAAACATGAATAATTTCTACAATCGTCACATCCTATCTCTAAGAAAATAAGATACAACATTGATTACCAAAGAAACACAGAAAACATATCAGACCAAATGCTGACTTCATTATCTATTGTTCAAAACAAACTTGTGCATTTTAACAAAGTTAATTGTTCATTTTAACTTTGCACCATAATTTAGGACATGTTTGATGATAAAAAATATAAGTAACGACATCATTTTTAGTGAATTTAATCACACAGAAACACTGATGCTATTGATATGACACTCTGCACTTCCTAAACCAATTAAGTTGGGTTCATATATTGACTTTGGGACGGATATCAATTTTCACTGTCTTCCTCTTGCCCTAGTACCTTTAGTTCATCTTAACAGTTTTGGGTTTGTAACATTTCTAAGATTTTACCAGGCTTGGTATTTCATATTCTAAAATAAAAAAAGCCTACAAGTAGAATTGAGATTTTAACAAATATGTTTATGAAACTGATACCATGAGCAGGTTAACAGTTATAATATAATCAGTAGTTCCATGTTCAAATAGAATTCAGATCTCATAATATAGCCCTGAAAACAAGTCATTTTACCCAAGTTACATTTGTATTTGTCACTGAAATCTTGTTATTTCTAAAATTTCAACAGGGCTGTTTAAAAAAAAAGGGAAGTACTATTGTAAGATGGGTCTAAGCTTCTAAATCTTCAACAAATTGTAGTAGTGCGGACTCTCCCAATTAAATGAGGCACTGATAAAACTATTTAACACTGGAGGGAAACTGGGTATACATGGCAAAAACATGTACAGGTATTTGACCACCATGCTAATTAAGCTTGATAATTCTAACCATGAAATTAAATTAATTAATCAATTTCTACAACAAAGTTGTTCCCCTGACGGAGCACGAGAGACATGAGCCTTAAAATACGCTGATATCCTATGGGTTATAAATAGCTAGTGGTTTATTTATGCAGACATAACAGGGAGTCCAGCTCCCGCCTGTTTTCAATGATTAAATGCTTACATTTTACCAAAGACCGACACACACTTACACAAGAAAAAATTGAAACCCCAAACGGTGCAAACCCAATCTTCTTTTCATATGAGCTTGAAAAGAACTTACAGGTAGCAATATTTTGATGAAGGAAGTTACTTTAAAAAAAATTGTTGCCACATACTTTGGATATCGCAAATGGACATGCCCGAGGTGAGTCCTTCTTCATATGGCTAAATATCTTGTATCCTGTTAGGTAACCTCTACAATCTGGGTACATGTAGCAAGAAAAATTAAGGTTTAAATGACTTGCAAAAATGAAAAGTGCATAATGTGTAATGTTTTTCTTGCTTGAGTGGGCAGATCTTTAACAACTTAACTATTTGGGGTAAATCATTTTCTTTATGGCGCTTGACATAAAACCCATATCTGTAACCAGACCATCAGCCCTTTCTGATCTTTCAGTTGTGAATTTATTTGTTCAAGGTGGGAAGCGGCATTACATTTTAAAACATGAGATATCGGGATGGAAAGTATGCACCAGATCATCATGATTACATTAAAAAAAGGTTCTAGAAAATGTTTATTTTTGTGGGTACATGTATTCAATCAAGATTCTTCATTAGTTAATAAGTGGAAGGGCCTGACTGCGTACAGAGTTCCCTCATGAAGGACGTGATCTGGTAATCCTCATCTAAAGCCTGAGGCAAAATTGAGCACGTATCAACAACTTACAATATTATCATAATGAAGACATAGAAGACAACAACAAAAATCAGAGAGAATATCTCCTCAACAAGCACGTATCATAAATAGAATTGTTGTTTGACAACACGAGTAAGATATCAATGGATTGCACCTCTTTTTTTTTTTTACTGCATTTTCTCCATTTTCACTCTTCATATTTTGAATATAAAGAACAGTATTTTCTAACTCATGAAAATATTTCAAAGAGAACTTGGAAGAACTATAATCCTCTGATCAACTGACGTTTTCTTTTAATAAATTGGTTTTATCTTTAAAAGTATAAATAAGATTCTATTATACAAAATTATTTAAAATCAGAATAACAGAAGAAAAAAATCATATTTTCTGAAGTATTTCTCTTTTTTTTTCTTCATATAAAACAGTACTGACAATTAATTATTTTAGGATCCGTCTACAAAATGCTTCAAGGGATTGAAAACAATGAAGTCTGTAAAACCATTTCTCTTTGAAATATTTTTTGAGTTCCACAACGAGCTACGACCTTTCCCTACACGTCCCAGAATCTCATCACCCTGTATGACACCACCTGCTGCGACCGAACACCCTTGCACTAGCACATTGGAGGTAGAGAATGCCCAGGAGATGGGTGCTAGAGGCCCGGTGGTATGTGGGGGGCAGGTGGAGGGCGTGGTGGGTACAGGTCCGATCCATCCTTGGAAGGATGTTGATCCCTTGATTGCACCTGGAGGATTAATTGGAGGATTAGAGGGGACTTGCAGATGGGTGTGGTAATGTGAGATGCGCCAGCAACACTCCAGTCATCTGAAAATTGTCTGTTACCATGGAGATGTGGCATCGTTACCAAGGAGACACTGGACCGTCTCCATCTCAGGTGGGAGGATAAAGAGAGAGGAAGCAAGTAGCAGGAGTCACTGAGCAGGAGCTGACACCAAGCTGGTGGGACGGGGAGGAGACACCCACCACTACAAGCTTGTTCACAGTTCCTCACAGTCAACCTCCTGTCGCTATGACGATGACGGAGACAGAGCCGATGGGGTAGCTCCATTGGGACCCACTCCAGCGATGGCATTCAGCAGGTAGGGCATGTAGAGGAGCTTACTATGAAGCAGGAGCTTGGAGCTAGCATGGAGCTCAGGGAGCTGAGAGAGGAAGTCATCAAAGCGTCCTGGTTGGTTGTTTGCTTCCATAAAGTCCTTCAGGGCCAAGATATAGGGCTCCTGGACCGACCGGATCTGTTCGCTGAACGGCTTGCCTGCTGAGGGTTGGAAGAGGAAGAGAGGGGGAGCGAGAGGAAGACAGAAATAGAGTGAAATATAGAGGGAGAGAGAGAGGGAGATAGATAGAGGAAGAGAGGGAGAAGAGAGAGGAAAAGGGATGGGCAAAGAGAAGGTCAAGGAAAGAGAGAAGGAGAAAGAGAAGGGACAGTTGATAAGAATTAGAGAGAGAAGAGAAGGGAAAAATAAAATTAGACCATTAGTTCAGAATAAATTTTGACAACAGCAAAAATCAACTCATTAAACTGACCCAGCTTAATCAACAACATCTTAAACAGCCACTAATACCTGCAACTTAAACGCTTCAAGGAAGAATTATCATTCCATACATAACAAAATAAAATAACATGACAGTCACCAGGGCCATCAACATCAAACCACTGGATGTCCTTCTTAGCATGGCCTTCCTCAGGACTATAAATCAACTCAAATGTGATAGGCTGACCCTGTCTAGCCTTCCCCACTTAGAGGGGGCTATACTATAGGAGATAGTCGATGATAAATGTCAGGGAGAGAGAGATAATAGCTGCAGGCCGATGGCCTACCTTGACTGATGAAGAATGGGGAGGGAGGGAAGGGAGGCAGACTGTAATTTATAAAGCATCCCTGGGAATTGGAGGAATATCGGAGCTAATAAATGCCAAAATGGGTTGCTCCCAAGAGGGAGTGTACAGACTGTGAATGAACTGCGCACAGACCTAGTAGCTCTATCTGTTTGGGGTTACTATCAATAACATCAAAATTGGTTTCAAAGCAAAACTAATATACCCTGGCATGTATAGGCCTATAGCTGAACGATATCCCTAGTAGTCTATAAACAGAGTGTGATACTGAAAGTTTCATCAAAAGTAAATTGTCTGTGTATCATGACTACAACTACTGTATGTCACATGGTTGTTAGGAGAAGTCCCCCCCCCCCCCCACTCTGAAAAAAAGAAATAGTCTACCTATACCAGACTCTCCCAGGCCCACTTTAATTTAAAGGAAGAATCCATTTGCTTGGAAGCATAGCCAGGCTAACGTCTATTCTACCTGAGTGTCACCTAAATGCAAATGTCTGTCTAAATTGAAATATTAACAGTAAACTAGACATTTAATATACCTAAGATTTGAGTTATAAACATTGTATCCCCTAGCCTTATTATCCTGAAGAACAATGAGTGACATATCATTAATCATTGCCTGCTCTGTCTACGAGATATACTCATCTGAGCTTGACAAATCATCCCATAATATTCTCCCACTTTCAGTCCTGTTGAATACAGCCCCTACTTCACTAAATGTTTGCTCTAGATGCTACCTGAATGATCTCTTTACTGATTTGGTTTAATAGCCCATTTCATGGATGTCTGACACTACTACGATCTTTAATGTGAAAGGAAGTGCATATGAGATTGTTTACACCTCGAGTGTGAAGGAAAACATAACCCTGTATTTCCAGTTAAGTTAGAAATACAGTTAAGATGAATTTCCAATCTCTCACAACCATGGCTGTAACGAGGAAATGATATTGAATGTGTAAACAATATGTACGTATGCATGATTGTGACAATGTAACTTGAGCACGACTGAGGTGAATTAATTGAACAGAGTGTCATTTATAGTCACCCAATGCACCAGGAAGCGCTAAGGTATGATCTAAGTGGCAGATGACTTGAATCCTAAACCAACTTTGCATAGCTAATGCATACGTGCAAATACACAACACTGATTGCGCATTTATGGGTATCGCTCGTCAGAGCAAGGTACATGTAAATTCCTAACTTTATTTGACCGCTATGAATGTCAATTTTGAAGAGATGATAGTTTCTACAAAAACACAGAATATTTTAAGCGAATAAAGACATACTGAAGCTTTGTGTCTCTTACTTATCAGAGTAATTAGCCAGAATAGAATAGAAAGTGGATATTTGACAATACAAAAATGATTTCATTTTTCTGTTGTTATACTCTTTCGGTTTACTCTGATGACTACAAGATGAAAAGCTTTAGTAATTACATCTTTATTCACTGCTATTCTTTAATCTTGATTCTGTTGTGGAACAAATCATGGCTTCATCACGTAGGGGGGGGGGGGGCACGACACAGCCTTGAAAGAAATAAGGCTACTGAATAAATGCTTCATAATCCAAGTTTGTTTGCAAGATAAGGCACAAATAGGCATGGTTGTCTAATATGGATCTGATGTTTATATTGTATCTCAAGATAGGTGTCATTAAACCATATTTAACCATATCTGTACCATAAGTACACAATTAATCAAAGATAATACCATACACAGGTTTCACTTTACACTTAACTTGAATGGTGAACAATAACTTTAGTGTTGAACAGGTTTATTGTACGGTATTCATTTTGTATGTCCAGCTGTGCAATAGTTGCCAGTGATACCATTATATCCTATTTACAATACTGTGGTCTGAATAGCTATAAATATTGGTAATAAAACCTATTCATTTATACTTAATAGAGATGTGTATCTGTAACACCCATCTTTATCTAACGACCATTAATTTCCCATTCAAGCATATATGCATCTTTCACTTTTCATTAACTTGTATCTTGCATATCAAGTGAAGCTATTAATTGATTAACTCTTAAAATACTATTGTAATAGCATTTATCTAATCATGAGATAAAATAATGTTGATAATCCAGTAAACAGTGCACCTTTATCTTTATCAAATCAATATCAATCGGTCTATACAAAACACGTTACTCTCCATTTGCGTACCACTCACATGTACATTGTGATGTACATTTTAGTGTATCTTTAGCTTAATATATTGTACGTCTTTAATATCACTCAATCAATCCATCTACATGTACGTACCTATCAAATCCCTGACTTATCAGTCTGTCTGTACCAATTCATCTATCTATCTATCTACATGTATGTGTATCCATCCATCCATCCATCTTTCCTCTTCTATCTATCAATCTATCTATCTATCTATCTACATGGCTATCGCAGGAATGTCCTTTGGTATATTTTTCACCCCAAAAAATAAGCATACTGGATATCCATCTATCCATCTGCTCATCTATCTGTTTATCCATTGATTAAATAATCCTTCTATCTCTCTATCTACCCACCCATCTATCTATCCCTCTTTCATTCTATCTATCTACCGTATTTGCCGGCGTAAAGGCCGCAGTATTTTTGGAAGAGTAAATATCAAAAAGTCGGGGTGCGGCCTTTACGACGAAAGAGGAAAAAAAAAAGAAAAAAAAGTCAAAATCAACACGAATTTGCACGTATGGGACTGGAAATGGTAACATAACAATACCAGTATGGTACAGGACATTTCCAAACATCTTACCAACAATTTTATCTTGCATTGTTGACATGAAGACGAAAATAAACGTCCTAACACAACATTTGCCGATAGATCTTGATCTAAGTTCGTGCCAATGCATTGCAAAGGTAAAGGAAGGGACAGTCTAACGGAGCTGCCGCGAACATCCATCCGAAGTCGCCATTTTGTTTTTCCATTTCATGCAGTTTCGCATTACACTGTACATAGTGGTAGGGGTATATCGGACACCAAATCTGCCTGCGATCACTTTTTTAGCTAAACTAAGAATATGGATGAATTTGGTATCAGTTTGTAAACAAAAAATAGTGTTTTTGAGAAAATTATGATTATTTCTTCGTTTTTTTTTTGTTTTCCTTTTTTATTCTTCTTTTTTTTCCCCCTCTTTGAAATGTCATAGTTGGGGGTGCGGCCTATGCGGCGGTGCGGCCTTATCGCCGGCAAATACGGTATACGGTAACATGGCTATACCAAGATTTTCCTTTATGGTTTTTCCACAATAAACATTCTCACTATTATCAAGGCTCTTTGAAGGCCCGTTCCCAGGCCTTCCTATAATAATTCCACCTAGGTCAAGAACCTTCCCAGGAAGCCATTGACTGCGTTTATGAGGAAACCCATTGACCTTCACAAAATGGCCTCATGTAACAAGGCGCTGCCTGCACCACTGTTTATCTTGGCGCGGCAAAGCCGGATATGGCAGGTCTAAATGTGGGAACAATGTAAATTACCTGTAATCTGAAGCGCTAGGAATAGACATGAACAGAGTGACCTGAGTGGGATGTGTGCGTTTAAGTGGAAGCCAATTGAAACAAATTCCAACAATCCCATTGTTAAGGTTGAAGAGAGTTATTTGCCATATGTAGAAAAAGGACAATTTCTTTCTGGGTAAACTATGATCAGCTACAACTTACAAGAAGAACCACAGGTGGCAATCCTGGTCTTAGTTCTTTTATATCCTAGTGCAATCTGCTGCATTCTATTCTTTACAACCAAACAAGTTCATTTTTTTAATAAGAATTCTATCATAGAGCAAACACAAATTAAATCATTTTCTCTTTTCATAAAATTAAGAAAATATCTTTGTAAGGACATAAAATTTGCAAAAGCAAAGAATTGGTTTACCAATTTAGTATAGAGGTTTTTGATCTGTATAGTATAGGAAAGTAAAAAGAGCCATCCTGATGTATGGTCACTACACTCACTTTGATCCAGAAATAGGATGACCTTGAGGAGAAGGTACTCGTTCCTGGTGACCCCTAGTGTTCTGAAGGAAGCCGCAAGCTTGGTGACCTTCTCGACGACCTCGCCCATCTCGTCCCTGAAGACGTCCATATCAAGCCTCAGGTCGAGGGTCTTGTTCATGCATTCCTGCAGGAGGAGTAGGTTCTTGTGGGTGCACTGCTCGAAGCTCAGACCAACGTCCATCCCACCGCTGGACTTCCCGTTCATGCCACTGGACGCGCTGCTGTTGACCAGTGGTTGCTTGAAGTGCATGGCCCTGCTGATGGTGCAGAGGAGCATGAGGTCAAGCCACTTGGTCTTGAGGAGGTGGGTGTGCTCTACGGCGGATAGCTGGGTGAAGAAGGGTAGGTGCTTGACCCACTGGACCAGATGGAACACCAGCTCTTCACCAAGGCGGCACTGGAGACGACGGAAGTCATCCAGCTCCATGGTAGCAGGCAGGTCAGAGTATCTGTGCTCTTTCAGGTTCACACCTTCCTTTTCTGCGACCTATTAGTGGAAGAAATAGAATAGTAGTATTGAATATGGAGCCATCCACAAAAAAAAGAATAGGAAGTATCATAAATGTATATCTTTAATCTTTAATTTAATATCTTTTATCCATAAAAACACAGACAGAAGACTATGAATTCTTGAACTGATGGATTGCATGACAGAGTTACTGAAGGGTACTTAATGAAATGAAGAAAAAAAATATACAATACAATATCTTGCAATATTGTCTCATGATATGCTCTTTCATAATTCAAATGTTTATGATATTCCACCAACTCATTTTCTTCATAAATGATCTCTATAGAAATGCGCCGAGCACAGACATTTTCAGCTATATTCTTTCCTTTTAATAAACATAAAGAAGCACGCTTCAACACAATTCCTGAGAAGGTTTAAATATCCCTAACTTGGTCTACCTTTGAAACTTCTATTCAACAAGAATACCCGAGATTATTAGAGTTCAAAAGGCATGTGTGCTAAATACACATAGAAAGAGTATTTACTCTCAGTTATGCTTATATTTAGAATGTAAACATACACCATGTGACCTACATATTTTCAAGGGCACCGAGCCAAGGGCAAGGCTATTTTGTTTCAAAAAGCCCGTTCAGACTGGGTGAAATATATTCATAACTTCGTTCCTATTTTCACGAAGTGACAGCAGTGAGGAAAATCATCACGCAAATTATATGCGATTTTCCTCACTACCGTCACTTCATGAAAATAGGGACGACTTGTATAAAGAAATCTAGTCACAACATAGTGAAAGGGGCATACACACAAGAATAACTACATTGTATAAAAAAAACAAGATATATAGAAACTAGTATTAAAGAGGAAAAATGGGCATGACAGCTGGTCAATCACCAGTGCACAATTATGATAAGCCCTGCCCAGTTTTAAGATGTTTGTACGATATATGACACTCACTCAGACTAGATCAAGAACCCAATTCTTTACCTAGTTTTTGTTTGAAGCAATGCAGTGATTTTTGTTAGAAGCAATGCAGTGATTTTTGTTATACAAAATTTCATTTTATAATGTTCCTTTATACGTTCAGACAAAGAAAAAAAGGTAATACCCAGTGAAAAAAATACATGGGGGCTCAGGGCGAATTAGACCCCAAAATGCCTAAAAGAGCCCCCGAAAATCAGAAAAGAGCCCCTGAAAATTTGCATAGAGTTCAAAGCAACACAAATTTTAGAATGTTATCTTCATGCAGGCAAGCTTGAAAAGTAACCCCCGAAAAATAAATATTAATGTTTTCCCTGTAAATACCTATTGTATAGCTATATGATTCTCA
>JAVYIG010005798.1:62500-129501 GCA_035222895.1 Strongylocentrotus droebachiensis
TTCCCGAAACTTTGTATTACCTTTAAGACGTCAAAATTAATTGTATTGAATAGCAGGTTATACAGGGTGAAATGTGATGAACCAATTCAAAAGCTCAGCTTGTAGATTATAGGTTGCCCTAAATAAAACTAACATTTGATTGAAATGGTTGCAATGGTGATGGACGTAACAATAATAATAGGTGGGCAAGAAGGCCTAAGAGTAAGATGATATACAAAGTGAAACAAGCAAAAATAGCCAAAACAGCAAAAACAAAATTGGAAACAGCGAGCACATTCGCATTCCCGAAGGCCCTCCGAGAACAGGCGCGATACATCAGAACATAATTGTCGGAGAAGGCCAACTGTGTAGGTCGTACCGAGGCGACAATATTCATGAAATGTTCAATGTAGAATATCATAAGTACTTTAATTACAATGTGGGTCATATGAATTAAAAAAGGACTGTCTAAGCTTATGCTTGAAACAATTCAACGACAGGGATTCTACATGTATCTCCTTGTTCAGCGTGTTCCAAAATGTTGGTCCTAAATGAATTATTGTTTTGAGTGCAAATACAGTGCGGATGCGGAAGAGGTGAAAATAATCATTTTGTCTGGTGGGATGAGTGGACGGCATTGTTTTTTATGAACATGGGAGTAAAGACACTGGGTAAATCACCTTTGTTTAGCTGGTACATGAAGAGGGCAGGCCAAGACAATAATAGTACAAATCAGATATTTTTAGTATGTTGTCAGTACGAAAATATCCATCAGTATGCGAGCGAAAATCAGCAAAGTTAATTGTTCGTACTGATCTTTTTTTAATAATGAAAATATTTTCAATGTTTATTTTCGAACAGTTCCCCTGTGCTAGGGTGATAATAATGTACCATATAAGATGTTTAATACATGAGAAGGAAAATAACATTTCAGTTTATTTATAATATCTGTAATATGATAACCATCAAAAGTCACCCATCGAACAGTTGATAACATCCATAGCCATGAAAACTAACTAATAATTCAGCAGCTTTCTAGGCCATTATGAAGCAAACTAGCAAACTCTTTAATATGTTGCTAATAATGACATCATTGGGTGCATAAGTCTTTAAAAAAAGCATCTGTAAATAAATGAAATAAAATAAAATTGTATGCGGTGTAGTGATTAAAAATCAAGATCACTGATTAAATAATATCAGACAACCCAACGTTGCTTAAGTATTGGGTTGGGTTTGTAGATGCATGTAGTAGCATGATTTAGCTTAATAATTGAAACAATTAAACAGAGTAGATATTATACGGTAATGAATTAGAATTGGTTCTTGGTTCACTGACAATTGCATCTTTCCATGACAAATTACCTTCAGGGAAGAGGAATCGCATACGAAGACGATGCCTGATATGTCGAGAAGAAACATCAGATATATGTCAAAGCATCTTGAACGGAAACACAGACTAAATGGAGAGGAACGGTGGAAGTATATTTATCAAGCAAGATCCAGGTATGTTTGACCACACTATACACTTTAACAACACCATATGTCTGTTTGATATGGACAGACAACTAATAGAGATGTTAGTGTTAGTGTTGGTTATTTTACCTGACTGCTAAGAAAGCATGAATGCTTGTTAGTAAGCAACCAACGGATTTAGGTTCTCTCCTAGGGACCTGGTAATGAGGATTAATGCCTAACCAAAGGGCACGAGCTCATCAACTTGGTTTCGAACTCAGGTCGCCGGAGTATGAGACCACCACTCTACCAACTGAGCTATCGCGTTAGAGCAATTACCCAATGTATTTTCTAAGAATAATTATTATTCCGATATAATGTATAATGACTTGATTAATTTGCATGATTTTTTTTATAGTTTCATTAGGTTTTCATAAATTCATATGGGGATTCATGAAATTGAGAAATGTTTTTTTTATTTGTTATGTTTCCATAATTCTTTTGTCCATGCATGTGTGCATCGATTGGTCTATCTTTCCAGATTTAGCATGAAAGTACAAATATCACATGAGTCAAACAGTGAGTGTGGAATAGTTATATGCTGGAGTAGGAATTCTTCAATGCTGTAGACATGATTGTTTAGAGCATGTTTTTTAAATCTGTGTGTTTTTTTTTTTTTTTTTTGGGGGGGGGGCGGTTAAGTCTATTAACAAGTTCTTGTATATATCTTGCATAGTTCACAGTAACAACTGTTTTGTTTTTTCGTACAAAGTGTCCCTATTCAACGCTTAGGGAAAAAAGGAGACAAGAAAAGGCTGACTGCCCCAAGAGCTTACTGCCCCAAGTGTCCCGCTAAAAACCTGTCTAATTTGTTGGACCACAACAAAAGGAAACATTCGGGAGAGAAAGAAATACTGGTACATGTACAAAGTGGTAAGACTTGATTATCTGACTGTAAAGTAGATTTAATGTTCTTGCATGAGAAGATACATACATACAAAGTGGTAAGACTTGATTGTCTGACTGTAAAGTGGATTTTTAATGTTTGTGCATGACAATATAAAAAAAAAAAATTATCTAAAATAAAGAGATTTTACAGCCAAGATAAGAGAATATGATTGTTTTTTTCTTCTGATGACTTAAATAAATGAAGTAAACTGAATTCCTGTTGAATACAGTTAAAGATTGTTTGGTATTTAGTAAAGCAAAGCGCATGTCATGCCATTATTTCAATTATGGTATTTGTGTACAGAAATTCAGAAGTCTCTACAAATTGTCTCATGTAATACATGTATTGTAAGTGGTGAATAATAGATTCTATTTGAATTATTCTTTTTTACAATATACTTATAAATTTAATTACAACTGTAGCTGGAAAGCAAATATGTTTTTCAGCTTATGTTGAAAGCTACAATTGGATTATATTTGTAGCTTTTCCTTGATGAATTAACCTTTAATTTTGTATTTAGCTTTATTTGCCTTCAATAGAACAACAGGAAGAAGAACTGAACATTCTTCAAAAGTATGGGCGGTATGTGCAATTCTGCTCGGCTGGCCACCACATATCGAATATTAAACGAGTTGAACAGCTACTTGGAAGAGAAGGAGGGATGAAACAACTCTTCGTTGACAAGGGAACTCTTCGTTGACAAGGGATCAATGTAATCAAGGTAATGTTTAATAATACAAGAGCTATTGGGCCTTGGAGTTGGTTGTGGCTGTTGGTTGTTGCCTGGACAATTACCTCAAAGGTAAAGACCATTCAGACAATGAGCTGGAGTTAAAAGAAGCAGAAAAGTAAAAGGAACTGGTTGACAAAAGTTTGAGGTTGTGGGTTCGAACCTCGACCGCGTCATACCAAAAGATGTTAAAAGATGGGAGTTGTTGCTACCTTGTTTGGCGTTCAACAATAAGGGATAGAGCAACGTCGATCTGGCGCTGCTCAGTGGCTGCCGGGCTCACGATCAATTGGGCAAAAAGAATTTCCGTTTCGGTTTAATAACATTTGGAGTGGACTATTAGGCTATTATTATTATTATTATTATTATTATTATGAATTTTGTATTACTAGTGTTGAGATTAATCAAACATCAAAGGGCAATGTTGTACTGCATCATGTGTGTACTATTTCCATTGATCTTTGTGTAACATGTAATATTTGATGTTGCAAATATATCATTGGCAACATGTATGATGGATATAATTCTTGAGGGGGAAAAAGAAATTGATTTTTAAAAAGTATTTTTGTACTGTGCTATTAATAACTTTGTTGACATTTTGTGTTTGATTGATCACATCTTTAAGATTGATGTCAAATAGGCCAAACGTTCACTGACATGTTCCTCTCCTTTTCGGCTTAAAAGTGTATTATCTACATGTAAATGGGTGTCTTCTTTCATTATCATATTTATGCTCTGATTATAGTAATTATATGTGGACGGTTAATACCATGAGAAAATAATGTGGATTTGGGATGCAAACCTGAATCCGGTCATTCCATTATCAAATATAATTTAAGTTTGTGCTCCTGATATTGCAGTTGTATGTATTATTCACCTGAATGTAGGAACTGGTATTCATTTCCCCCAATATACAGGGTTTATGAGAAATTGAAAGATCAGTACCAGCCTACTCTATCTATCTATCTATCTATCAGGCTAGAAGAAGATGGTGATGGTGATGATCAACGGCCCTTCTTCATCCAGACCAATGGTGCTCCATTGAAAAAACCGTCTCCGGAACTTCAGAAAAGCTGGCTGAGGTGGGGGTATAATAGCACCATCAGTACAAGAGCAATCAGGAAGACGGTGGCAACAATGGTAATTAATTTTTTTGAAAACTATAGATTTGTTATGCCTCTGCCTGGAGGCATTATGTTTTCGGGTTGTCCGTCCATCCATCAGTCTCGTTTTCATTCTCGTTCTCGCGATAACTTAAAAAAGATTTGACGGAACAACTGCAAATTTTGATCATGTATGCATATGGGAGGGACAATGATCTGATTAGATTTTGGGGTCATGTGGTCAAATGTCATAGATTTTCATTCTCGCGATAACTAAAGAACCACTTGACGGGTAACTTCAAATGTGGATTATACAATGTCTTTTAAATAAGACCATTTTTTCAGTTTTGTATTACACAAAGGTCAATTGGTTTTCTTAAATTTTGTTGTTCGATGAGACTAATAGTATGAAATTTCCATTCCTATTTTAAATGTAAGTGTGTTTTTCTATTTTCTTGCCATCAGGCCCGTGACCATCTGACGAATGATCAACGTTCCCACGTTGCTACTTAATGAACCACTCGTTGAAGACTGCAGATACGAATTATGCAGCTCGATGGAAAACGGAGCAAAATGTAGAAGCTCAGCATTTGATGAGATCCCTACTGTTAGATGAGGTGAGCACATAGACACAATGCTGCTTTTCAGCACTATTTAGTTCCCCCAAAACAGAGCTGTAATTAAGTATCAAAAGTCTAATGCATATATTTGTTACCATTTGAGAAAATAGCAGGAACATTTATTTGAATTAATACTGCATTACGGTATACTACACTGTATTATAAAAATGTCACCACGCCCATGTGGTATATTAAATTTGTGATTTCTTATTCAGGTGGCATCTGAATGAAGTGATGAGTATCAAGAACAGTATATTGCATGAATAATTGTTGCACATGGAGTTCAATTCTGTAAATCATGTAATAATACTATTTTATTATTTCTAAAGTTACACAACTGCCTTGAAATTTCAAGATAAAATTTTTTAGACAATTAGTTTTAATTGCATAGTGGGAGAAAATTCTGTAAGAAAGAGCCAATGTATTAGGAAATATTAGCTGAAGATTTGCTTTCTTTCTCACTCTTATGTTCATGAAGGTACTAAATGAGGAGGAGGAGCCAATACCTGACATGACAGAGGAAGAGTTCTATGAGGACGAATCAACCGAGGAGGAAGATGTAGATGGCAATGTATGTATGGCAGTTTATTGCAAAAATACATAAAATTACTTCTCACTTCTGAGGTATTGAGTAATTCCAATGGAATGTTTTGCACAGGTACTTGATATAAATAACAATTGAATATGTTTTGTAATCAGTTGAGAAATGAAGCCTTCTGAGCATCTGGAGTTCATGGATCTTGAGGGGAACTGACTGAAGTCAGTATGACTAAATTTGATTTCAGAGGGCTTTTTGATATCGTCGTGTATTACAAAAAAATTGTCAAATTTAACCCTATATACATGTAGATAAGGCTATTTAAAAACTGCATAGCCTGAGGGCGTTTCTGTTTGACACCGTTGCGTAGAAGAGCGTGGAAGATTCTTAAGTCGTCCAGCAGCATGCACTCCATTCATAGACAGCTAAGATATGCACTACACATCATGTGCGGGAACGAGCTGAGCCTGATCTAATCTAAAGGGGAAAACAATGAAGTACATAAGGAAAGAGAAGAGGAAATAGAGTTTATTGTATTTCTTTGTTTTTCCTTTGATCTATCCTCTCCCCTTCCTTTATGTATTTCTTTTTTCTTCCTTCCATCAATCTACATTTCTTTGTTTTATCTTGTACTTTATGCTCTCCCGTTATGTTGAAATGATACATGAAATCAGGTTTTTGAGGAATTTTGGATCCGACGTGCAAGTACAAAATTATGCATAGCTTTAGAACCCCATGCCTGGGCGTCACAAATTTGGTCTCAAAAGATGCATAGGACAAAAGTCCTGAAAATTTAGTGAGAGATATTTTTGTGTTAAAAAATGTTGAGGGGGATGCTAATTTAGCCTCCCCTCGGGCTGCATGTATATAGGGTTAAACTTTCATTCAACCTTCCATGACTCCTTGATTCTTCATGCAGACATGTCCAAGAGATAGGGGAGAGTCATCCTCAAGACCAGAGAAAAACAAGGCATTCAAAGTCCAACCAAAGACAGCAGTAAGTGTAGCTTTTTAGCCATACATTAAATTATGCATTCATTAAATCACTACTATTTTTACTTGGTCGTGTCTGAAAATATGTGGCACACTGAGAACAATTTGCTGCAAAAATATAAATTGTTCATGTTTTCATTACTTTGTTTTGCCCATAATGAATCTATGCTTTGCAGATGTTCACAAGTTCTTTCTCTGTGACTGTACTGCATAAGTGGAAAGTCATCAGGAAAATCTGGCTTTACAAATTATTCCAGTAATAATAATAATCTTTTAAAGTCCACTCCAAATTTTATTAAGTTAAACCAAAAATGGAAATTCTTTTTGACCAATTGATCGTGAGCCCGGCAGCCACTGAGCAGCGCCAGATCGACGTTGCTCTATCCCTTATTGTTGAACGCCAAACAAGGTAGCACCAACTCCCGTCTTTTAACGTCTTTTGGTATGACGCCGCCGGGGTTCGAACCGACGACCTCCCAGTTGTGAGGCAGACGCTCTACTGACGCTCTACTGTATTGGTGTAATGAAGGGCATACCTGTACATCATCTCCAAAAATAACACTACATTGTGTAATCAGAGATATGTGTGGCAGTAATAGTAATTCCTGTAACGATTAAACAGGATTTTTTTTAGGGGGGTTATATGTTATAACATTTCAGCCAAATTCATCTACTTCCCAATTTAATCATGTGGTCATGATCATACATCTCATCATCATCTTCTTCATCACAGGCTACATAGCTACAGAACTATAAATCCTTCATGACGCTTTGGTCCGGTACAGATGAAACTTCATCATCATCATCATCATCATGATACGAGGAGAGGTAGATCCTGTAATCCTCGGTCACTTCTTCAGGGTTGGTTATGTTCTAGAGGTTAACTTATTGCACATGCGCAGATTTTGGAACGGTTTTGATCATATAAATTTTACTCGAATCGCTCAGACCACCAGTGCTTGTCCAGTCTCATCTTGAAGATATCGATGGAGTTCGAGTCAATTATTTCTTGAGGGAGACTATTCCAGTCGGACACCACTCTGTTGCTGAAAAAGCACTTCCTTATATTTAGACGAGACCTTTCCTTGAAAATCTTTAGAGAGTGTCCTCGGGTTCGAGTATCGAGTGATAAGGTGAAGAAGTGACTTGGGTCCAGCCTTACTAAGCCCTTTAGTATTTTGAAGACTGTAATGGCATCGCCTCTCCGTCTCCTATAGTACAAGGAGTGTAGGTCAAAAATCTTTAGCCTGTCTGTGTAGGGAAGTTCTCTTGTCTCTGGCATCATCTTTGTCGCTCTCCTCTGGACCCTTTCAACTTTGTAGCCATCTTCCTTCCAGCGTGAGTGCCATAGGATGTTACCATATTCCAAGTGTGGTCTTACTAATGTCTTGAATAGGAGGGGTAGAGTCTTAGTGTCCAGCCTGGTGAAGGTACGTCTTATTATTCCGAGGAGTTGGTTTGCTTTGTTTACTGCCATAGATACATGTTCATGGAACCTAAGTTCGACATCTACTTGTACACCCAGGTCTTTTTCAAGAGTGGATATCTTGACTTCTTCTCCTTTCATGTGGTAATTGTCCTTTCTGTTGTTTCTACCCAGGTGAATAACTGCACACTTGCTTTGGTTGAAGGGTAGTTGCCACTTCTCAGCCCACAAGGTGAGATTTGTCAGGTCCGTCTGTAGTGATGAGGAGTCTACCTGATTTCCTACTTCTCTGTATAATTTGGTGTCATCAGCAAAGAGTAGAATCTTGGAGGTAACTCTCTTAGGCAAGTTATTTATGAAGATGACAAACAGAATAGGCCCAAGGATGCTCCCCTGTGGTATTCCGCTCTTCACCGCAGTCCATGTTGATGTCACTCCATTCATGGCTACTCTCTGCTTTCTACCTTTGAGGAAGGCTCCAATCCAAGAAAGTAGTGAATTCACAATTCCATGAGCTTCCAGCTTAAGTAGTAGTCTTTCATGCGGAACTGCATCAAATGCCTTTCTGAAGTCAAGATATAAAACGTCAATAGGCTGATTGTCGTCAAGAATATTAGACCAATTCTCCATTGCCCACAGAAGTTGTGTCATACATGATCTCCCATTCACTAGCCGTGCTGACATTCAGAGAGGAGTTCGTTTATATCAAAGTATTTCATTACGGCATCTCTAATAATACTTTCGAGCATTTTTCCGATGACTGATGTTAGAGTAACTGGTCTGTAGTTCTCTACTGCCTTCCTGCTTCCTTTCTTATAGATTGGAGTAACGTTTCCTTGCTTCCAGTCTTCCGGAAGTGATTTCTCCTCCAGTGACCTGTTGAATAGGACTGACAGGGGTTCCGCCATTTCCTTGGATATTTCTTTCAGCAGTAGGGGATGAATGTTGTCAGGTCCAGCTGATTTATTTCCATTCAGGTTTTTGAGTTTCTTTTCCACAGTTTCTGGGTTTGTTGTCACTTTATCGATGCAGGAATCATTGTTTAATCTGGTCAATGTTGGTAGGTATTCAAGGTCCTCATGAGTGAAGGCGCTAGCAAAGTAGGTATTTAATGCCTCAACTTTTTCCTCATCAGTCTGTAGGGGGGTGCCATCACTGCTGATTAAATCTCCAATGCCAGATGTTGATTTTCTCTTATGATTTGCATTGTTCCAAAATCCTTTAGGATTTGTACCAATATTGCTGATGAGGTCGTCTTCATGGTCTTTCCTAAGTTGACGTGTCATTCTTCGAAGGCTGTTGGTAGCTTCTCTGTACATCTTGTTGTTGTGACTACATCTCAATTTTCTATATTTATCCCAGAGGTGACTTTTCCTCTTCTGGAGAATAAGAGCTTCTTTAGTCATGTAGATGCTTTTCTTTCTCCTGCCTTTGTGGTGAGCTTTAGGAATACACTCTTCCATTTCATCATATAGCTTCTTTGTGATCGTTGACCATGTTTCATTGCAGTTTTTATCTTCCAAAAGATCAGTCCAATTTACAGCACTAAGATTTTCTCTCATTTTGATGAAATCTCCTTTGTACATATTGTATTGATCAGGTCTTTTGCTCTTGTGAGGTTCACTCTGAATACTTAAGTCAACATGAAGGCTGCAATGGTCGCTCCTTCCAAGTGGTGGTCGATGTGAGACTTCCTGGATCATTTCTTCAATGTTTGTAATGACAAGGTCAAGTACATTTGCTGTCTGACCTCCTCGGTATCTGGTAGGGTCCCGAACGTGCTGGAACATATCTGTGCTTTGCAGTGCATCAAGAAACATGTGTGCTAGGTGATTACTAGGTGCTTCTACGTGCAACTTATCCCAGTCTATTTCTGGAATATTGAAATCTCCAATCAATATTACGTGTGATTCTTGCCTGGTACTAACGGTACTAATGAGTTCACTTAGAGCATCTGAATTTTCTTTTGAGCTTGAAGGGCTGCGGTACAAACATCCAACTAAGAGCTGATCTTTTTTGGACAAGTTTACCTTACACCATGTCGCTTCTTGAAAGTCGGTAACAATTTCCACTTCCGTTGCTTTCAAATCCTTCTTGCAATAAATGGAAACTCCTCTTTTAGCCCCGCTTTCCAGATTTGAGAACATATCATATCCTTCAATACTGAATGAGACTGCTGAATGGTTTGTAGTGCTTGATTTCGGTAGAACTACATTTATCATAACAATGTCTGGAATCACCTGTGCTATTGCTAGTTGTAACTCTTCCATTTTATTACTAAGCGAGTCAGCATTTGTGTAAAATATAGACAAGTTTGAGGGCTTTGCATGGGTGTGCATGTATGTACTCCGACTCACTCCTTCAGTATCCTGTACTTCAGCTTGGGTGGTCAGTCATTGGACGTCCTCCTCTGAACCCCCCACTGCTCCTAACAATTCCACTTCACTGTCACTGCTCTGCCTGCTCATTTCTACGGAAGACTGTGGGTCGGGGGCGTTCTGGTTCCTTCTACTTTCTGCTTGGGTGTTTCTCAGTGTAGAAGCCCATGCTTCATTTTCTTCTCCCTTAGTCTTTCTTTCTTTTAGGTTTGTTGACCTTTCAGACATTTGGACTACTCTTCCTCGACGTATAATGAGATTGCTCTCACCACCTTCGCGTCTGAGTTTTAGTTCTTGTCTCAGCTCATATTTTTCCTGACGCTGCATTCGTGTGAGGTCTGGTGATATATAAGTATCTTTCCAATTCTCTGAATTTCTGAGACTTCTAGCATTTTCCAATATGTCTCTCTTCCTTCTTGCAGACTCTAGTTCTATTAGTAAGACTCGAGGTTTGGTTTTCTTGTTTTGGTTTTTTCCGCCCAGTCTAATGGATCTGACTATTTTTGCATTTCGTGCAAAGATCTACCACCATCATATGCTTTTCTACTGGTACTAGGTTCAGGGTAGGTACTTGCAGACTGGGAGCCAACTGATTTGGAACCATCAGATTCATAGTGGTTTATCCTTACTGCATTGACTTGTCAGGTTAGAATTGGCTACTTCTGCATAGGACTTTCTAAGTCTCTTTTCTCCATCAATTACTATGTCCTTCATGGTTTCATGTGCTTGAGAGACAATTTTGCAGACATTTTGACTCAGTTTTTTCTGTATTCTGCTTGCAATCTCTTCAAAATCATGTGATAGCATGGTTTGTGCACCTTTCACCATGTTCACTGCATTCTTTGCTGCTTTCAGGGCTTTATCGTCACAGTCAACACAGAACCAAGGTAACTGATTGCTCTTGCATGAACTAATGAGTGTGTATGTATCCTCACTCATCTGTTGACAGGTCAAGCATGACCATTTATCACACACTTCACATTCAATCATACGATTTGTCTTCCTCTGGCATTTGGAGCACTTGAAATCTTTGGTGACATTGTCACTAACACTGTTATTATTGGGCTGGTTAACTACAGACTTAACTGGTTTCAGCTTTAGATTTGATTGACAACTTCTTACTAGTCTTGGTCTTGGTGTTGGGTTCTTTCTTGTCTTTCTCTAAAGAGAAGTTCACCACTCTTCGTGCTTTATTTGCTGCTTCTTCTGTTACACGATCTCGTTCTGGATCCCTGGTATCCTGACAGATACTCAACGAGATAGACGCAGGCTGAGATGTCTCGGACATTTGACTTCCAAGTTCGTCCCGCTCTGATTTTGGCGAGTCAACATCGTCTTCGGATCCAGGCCGAGTCCCCGAGCTGTCAAGCGGCAATGCTTTTTTATTGAAGGGGGATAGTTTCTTCAGCTTCTTTTGAACTTTCTCCAATGTCAGAATCCACCTAAAATCTCCCCTATTTCAACCAATCTTACTCCAAAGAAGCAATATGATGTAAAAGCAGCTAATATTTGCAGTAATATTGATATTTGGCAAAAAGAAATATGCAAAAGCCAGAATTTAAAAGTCCAAAACAGAGCTCTGATCAAAAACACGTCCTTCACCGCACGCACGCAATTTTTTGTTGTTGATTAGTCAATCACTAGGAACAACCTTAAAACTATCCAGGGAAGGCAGCAAAGTAAAAGTAGCAAGGGGTAGATTGTTCCAGACGTGTATGGTCCTTGGTAGGAAAGAGTACAAGTTCCTGTCAATTCTGGATTCAATTACATTGTCTGCTGTCTGCATCAGATGTGAAATGCTGACTTGAATGATTTGCGTTTCTGGGATGAAGCTTGGTTAATGTTATTGGAGATGCTCCCTTGTGGATTAAGTAGAAATGTCTTAATCTGGCACTAAGTCGTCTCTTGGTTACCTGGTAGACTTTCCCAATCCAGTGTTTATAACATTTCGATGTCACTGGACTTACGGTGGTAATCATAAACCACAAAACAGGGAAGCACTTCTTTGAAATTAGTCGAACATCTGAATGTATTTAGTCTGGTTTGGAATAACCTATTGATTACTTCTTTTATTGTACTTTTATTCAGGTGAAGAGAAAATTCATTTTCACGCCAGAAGACAAGTTCGAACTGACCACTAAAGTCAGAGAGAGCATAAGGTACATTTGGAGTAGAAAGAAAAAGGTAAGAATTTGTGTGGTTGTGAGTAATGTATTATATTTTCTGTAGATTAAGTTTTAAAACCATTCTGGTAATGTTATAACAGAGGGTGATAATTTCATGTGAAAATTGTTCAGATTTTACTGTTATTGATTAGAGATCCACATTGTGCACATATAAGCAAATAGATCTCTGGATAGCTAAATAACCATTGAAAAGTATCTAATTGGCTAATAGGGTTAGATAATTCAATTTAGTTATTTTCTCAATCACAGTATTAACAAAAATCTTAAAATATGAACAAAAGCAAAGTAGGAAACGATAGGAGGACAATATCTTTTGGAAAGTATTTGTCTGTTATTGTCACTTTCAACTTGGATTTAAAGATAACAAATTACTTGGCGTTGCTGGGATTATGAATTAAAATAGAGCTGAGGAAAAGTATTGACAGTAAACAATTCTACGATGAGGTTCGTCACCTTGGATTAGGCAAAGGTAATTAATACTTCAATCGGCAATCTTCTTTCTGCATTCATGAATTCTTTATCTACTTGTGTCTTCGTATTTCTCCATGTCAGAACCATTCAATGGAATAACTTGCGGAGCGAGACTACAGGCATCACTATTTCCTGCGTCATCATCGTTGGCGTCGTCACAATCATACTGTAATCAATATAACTTTCTATGCATTTGAGGTAGAATCACCAAATTCATGTCACAGGTACATCTCTTGAAGCAGCAGGTCAAGTTCGAAAGTGAGTTGGATCTGACCAAGTTCAAAGGTCAAAAGGTCAATGAATTTTCTGTAAAAATCACTCACAATATTACTTTCTATGGATTTGAGGTACATGTAGAATCACCAAATTAATATATCACAGTTGCATCTTTTGAAGACAAAGGCTAATAAACTTCATTAAAAGCCACTGAACATATAATTTGTGTATCTTTGAGGAGATGAGGCAAGACAACGCTTGGCATTTGCTTTGTATAAGTAATTGAAATAAAACCTTGAGGTATTCAGTTTAAAAAGTCCAATATTCACACTTCTTTGACTTGAATTAAAAATATTTTATTCATTTTGCACTTTCAGGCAGATATGAGGTCACAAAACGTCACATGACTTGGTAACGGTATGGCTGATTTAAAAAAACTTGTTGTCAAAAGATTTGCAAGGCATGAAAGAAAAAAGTCTGGAAGTGGCGTTGAGTAAAATGTGGCGGTTCGCATTTCGCAACGATAATTGTAGAGGGGGCCATGATGCCCCCCCCCCAGTCTTTTACGGTTAATGTGTGATCTATTTCAGATCTTGCAATGATGGAGGCATTAATTTTGACTGCACGAAGTTGAGGATACATGTAGTTTCTCTCTATTTTCTCCAGCCTCACACTGCTCTTAAAATAAAGTATTCTCCATGTGGTTTCACATTTATTTCTACTTGCAGAGCTCTGGTAGAATCTGCCCACCTACGATTGTGCTACCTACGCCAAGACATGAGGAGGCTGGATTGAGATTAGACGACAAAACTCTACTACAAGACTAATAGGGATAGGTTAAAAAGAAGAGCAGAAATTTGCAACATTTCCGTTTTCGTAGGAATCATATTAATAATTATAGACATGTTCTAAAGAAAGATTATTATGTGACAAATATCATTGAACATAAACAAAACCCTACTCAGCTGTGAACAATCTTGAAAGGTCTTAGTGGCAGTAATGCCCAATTTTCTGTTGATAAACTTGGAGTAAATGATGAGTATGTTCATAAACCTCTCAAAATAGAAAAAAAAACTTAATCATTCATTTGTAAGGTTTTGTGTTATACCATTGGGTGCTCCCAAGATTTCTGATAATGGTAATGTGCATCATGTTTCTTGTAACCATATTTTTGCTTTTGCGGAAATTGATTCACAGTGTGTACTAGAGATTCTTAAAATGCTGGATATTAAAAAGGCAATAGGTATTGATGGATTGGACTCTTAATTACTTAAAGAAGCTGCACCGATTGTGTCATAGCAATTGACTCAGATGTTTAATTTTTCAGACAGGTCAGATACCAAATGATTGGAAGACTGCTATTAGTCAAATCAAGCCACAAAAGTGGTGACAAGTAATATATAAATAATTATCGCCCGATATCGATTATTCTCATTGTAATGAAGGTTCTCAAAAGAGTGGTTTATGATTCACTTCATGTACTTTTGCAAAAGACAAACACCCGGTTCAGACGGTCTCCTAATTGAATTTTAATAAATGTTATGGAATTGATAATCTTTGCACTTCAATGCGAAGAGGAATTATTACTCTGATACCCCAAAAAGACAAAAATGTACTCCTTTAGAAAAACTGGCGTCCCATTTCGCTGTTGAATAATGATTACAAAATTTTAGCTAAGGTTATTTCTTTCAGGATGAAGGTTTTAGATTCACTTATTATGAAGATCAGTGTGGTTTTTTGAAGGTCGTTATATTGGAGAGAATATACGTCTGTTTATTGACATCACTGACCTATTGTAAATGTAATAATATCCCAGGCATTGCATTATGCATAGATTTCGAAAAAGCATTTGACAGAGTAGAATGGAAGTTTTTGTATACAGTGTTACGTAAGTTCATGTAACCCATCAGGTTTACTAATCAGCCTCTTTGTAATTATGTGTATAACTGTGAACACATACGTTTGTATGAACCATCTTGATCTATTCCTCGTTGATTCATTTTTTGTCTCTTCTCTTATGATCTTTAACTAGTCCTTCTGGTTGAGGTTACACAAAGCCAGATCAAGAGCAGTCTACATTTATGCACCTTGGTGACTTCTGAAATATTTAGACTTCTTGATAAGGCTTTCACTTTCTGTTGAAGGCACCACTTTCACGAAGAAGAACGCAGAGTAGAGGTTACTTTAAACTGTCTAGTTTCAATTGTATGTTTACTTGCTTTTCCCTGTATCAAGTACCAAGTATCATTTGTACCACAGCTGTAATAAAGGCATATACAAACGTACATTCAGTGATTGCATCATTTTTTGCTCTAAACCGCAAAAATCTTTGTTAATAAAAACTAAGTTTTCTTTTCCTTTAACAAGGGTGCGTTTCGTATTGACAACGTATGAAGAGTTTTTATGCAAAAAACACAATTTTTTTTCTTTTTTTTTCTTCTTGATCTTTAGTTGAAAATACATGAAACTCAATTTGACAAAAATGGATAAAGTGGTTTTTGCATTCAAACTCTTCATATATACATTACAGTTTGTTTACCTACAAGTAATTATGTACCATAGCTTTGGTGCTAGTGAATTTGGTCTCAAAATGGAATTGATAATTTTATTTTCCCAAGGCACTTTGGAGATATTTGCAACCGAAGAATAGCACTTTAAGGAGAAATATAGAAAAGAGATGTAAAAAATGAAAAGAAATTAAATTTGTCAGGACACTTGATAAAGCCACAAAAATGTTAAATGATATTAACCAAATCTGAATTCTACAATCATGAAATTAATCAAATCAAATGTGATATTTCCTTTTGAATAATGATAATGGACCAATGATGACAAAGCTGGTAAAAGAAGGAAAGGCCGAAGAACAAAAAGGTGGAGGAGGAGGAAGGTAAAAGAATGATGATGATAAAACAAAACAAGAAGAAGAAAAAAACAGAAACAAAGGGCAAGAATTAAGATGATAATGATGCAACTAATAAGAGTGAATATGATGACGATGGGAGGAGAATAGGGTTAGGATGATACCTAATGATAAAACAGATTGAAGATGATGTTGGGAAGAAGAAAGAATGATTATATCGAAGAGATGAGACTGAAAGAGAGAAAAGAACAGCAGCAACACTAACAAGAAGGAGAAGAGGGAATGATTAACATTGATTTCAAAAGATTAGAAATAAATAAATAAATAATTAAATAAAATTGATAAGAATGATGGTGACGACAATGATAAGACAAAATTTAGGATGATCATGATTAGAAGAGTGATGATGATAATGATAACTTATGATGGTGCTGATGAGAAGGAGAAGAAGATAAAATGATGATGATGATAATGAAAAGAAAAAAGAATAATAATATTCCACTTTTATATAGCGCTTAAATGGAACTTCCACCATGACATCAAGTTCGTTCTAATAAAGCAGAAAAATTAGAGGAACATATCAATGAAAGATTATTAACATATTAATGATAATCATGAATCAAAGAGATGAGACTGAAACTAATTTCGAAAACCCTCGGTTAGCCTAAATAGAGGCTGAATAATTTATTTTATAATAACATTAAATTATGAAAGCATATGATATTGAAAATAATGAGTATGGGTTAGGGTTAGGGCTAGGGTTAGGGTTACAGTGTACTGTAATGAGCATTAGAGGGCGCTTTACGTTTTCGCCTGTAAATACCCCCTTTTTAAAATGTTGTATTAAATTCATTTAAAATCCTTTTCAAAGAGAGAAACGATTGAAAACGATTCTGTAAATGTTTAAGTTTCAAACAGAAACATGCTTATTACGAATGAGTGTGATGAGATGAATACAGCTGGCTTTGTAATATGACGCGCACTTATATATTTTTATTTTACACCGAAATTATCAAAATCCTAGAAATATTTATACGTCCTTTTATATACTTTTTACGAAGGTACTGGTTAAAATTTTCTGGAATGGCTTTCATCAAAGCTTATTCTTGCTGTTTCTGTACCTGGACTTTCGATATTTTATCCCTAAATTTAGAAAATTAGAAAAGATGTTGGCGCTCACTTATAAACGGGGGCATATAATTACTCGCAGTTGTAAGCAGAAATCTTTTTTTTTAAATATATTTCAGCAAATCCTGAGTGAAATTTTGTTGGGAAGTGTCGGAAAATATTTCAAAGTAACTAAATCCGCTTTTTATTTGAAGTTTATAACCCAAATAAAAAGGAAAATATTATTTTCTGAGGTGGAATATATCACTAGATTTTTATTATTCTTGATAACACCTCTAAATGGGAAGACGCTGCATACTAGTAAGGAGTCCAAGGGATACCTCTAAAAAAACAGCGAAAAGAGCACTAGCGAATTGAAAATCCATGGAAGAATGTAAATATTGTTTTTATATATAGAAAGGAACAAAAACTGCTATATCTTGTGCAAAATATCAGCCGTTATTTGTAATTAATAAGACTGCGATTCCAATGTCGCCAACTTTATTAGTGAATGAACTGCGTGATATAGGCCATAGGAGAAGCTCTCCATCGCAAATGATCCTTTCTCAAACCAGTCTTGTCGTGCACTTACTCGCTCCGGAGAGAGAGAGAGAGAAAGAGAGAGAGAGAGAGGGAGAGAGAGAGAGAAGAAAAAAGAGAGAGATAGAGATAAGATAGAGATAGAGATAAGACAGAAATAAGGAATATATGGATGTGGAGGTCACAGACACTACTCATGGCAACAGTCTTCATTAAACTTCAACAAATTAAAATATGAAAATAGATTCAGAAGCATTAGCAACATTTCTTTCTGTCTCATAATCAGATTGTCTGAAAGAACATTGTTTTTCAGAAGGGAATATGGTCATCTAAGAAAAGAAATAGAAACAGCCTATGAGGTAGTAAAGATGGACAAAAGATCCAACTGACGTCAATGGTGCCCTTCCTCCACTGACCGCAATGATAAATCCCCACCCAAAGCCAAAGTGTGAACTGGCCAGAGTACAAAGTGACCTTCGGCAGATAACAGCGATTATGTAATAACCAGACAGACTGTTCCATTGGCTTGGCAGGGGTGGATCAAGTCAATGCCATGAGGGGTTAATTTGTCTGATATGTCAAGATAAATTGGATTGCCCTTCTCTGCTTTTGACTTTTGTTATTTGTTATTATTATTATAGTTTTTCTTGACTTCCACTGGTTAACTCACAATTAAAATCGGTGACATTAACGTAAAGGAAAAAATGACATAACACAACAGTCAGAAGATGGAATAAATAAAGTAAAGGTGAAAAAGTATTGTAACGCACTAATATGCTAAATATCTTCATGACTTGAAGCCACCTCATTATCTCTGCCTAACACAAAATGAAAGTATGTTTAGTTCGGTCTGTTGTCGGTCTCATTGTTGTGACTGGGCCCTGGGGTATGTGTCAGTCAATGACTATGAACATTCTATATAGGATTAAATTTGTAAACAAAAATGATAAAATAGCATATTATACTGAGTTACTCTATCTCATCATGAGGCTATAGTATTGTAGCCATTTCTGAGATGTTTCACATGAACGGCAGTCTTGATACATTGCATTCTTGTTGAAATTTAACATGCTTTCTCTGACTACCTGGCAAGCTACTCAAAGTGCGGAGATTGAGATGAATTAGGCAGTAACTGGGGTATGTTCTCACGCTAACTAGCATATTTTATCAGACTGTCTGCAATCTGGGAACATGCAATGAGCAGCCTTCTTCACACTGGCCTCACAGTCTCTTCTGAGTTCCAATTGTAGGAATCGGTGTGTTCCCATGTTGTTGTTGTTGTTGGGTAATTGTTTATTGGCGTTCATTCAATATTGAATATATACGCCATAATTATCTTTAATTTTATAAGGAAAATCAGTTATAAATAAGAAAACTGAGGATAAAGATTTGTAATGATATAATTAATTAAAAAGTAACGCAATTTTTTAGGAGTCTCTGGATGGTTTGCAACTTTGTGTTTCTGCTTTTTTTTTAAAGTTTAATCTGGTCAGCCCGGTTTCGATGGCATGGAAAACTAGCTTTGCCCGATTTGAAACAGGCTTCTCGGCTGTGTTCCCATGGCCTTTTCATCCTGGCGAGTGTTGCAGAGAAAGGCCTAGGCTATACTCCCGGGGGTGTTTCACAAAGATCCTAAGTTGAACTTAACTCTAAGTTGGACTTAAAAATTATGTAGAGCCATTTGTAGCCTTAAAATAAAATATATTCAAAAGCAAAAATTCAAGTATTTTAGACTTTTCATAAATTCCACATCAAAAACATAAAATCTCCAATGATAATAGAAAATATGAATGATTTGAATCAACATTTTATACCTTTTAAAATAACTTGTACAAAATATTTTCATTGATGCTAATGGCTTTCCATAATTGTTGAGACCAACTTAGAGATAAGTTCAACTTAAGATCTTTGTGAAACACCCCCCAGGTCAACCAATGCACTACCTTTTACGGTTTAACTAGGTAGAAATGTGAAGTGCACATTGTCATTGCTATTGGTCCAAACTTTGCGACAGACATGCTGAAAAGGGGACAAGACAAGCTGGATATTATCCATGACTTCTTAGGAAGTGAGGACGCTCCTAGAGGGTGCATTGGCAGTCAGTGCCAAGGTCAACGCACTCCACCCTATTGAAGGGATCCCTGCCCACATTATTCAGCTCGCCTCGGGTGATTGTTTAGCGAGTCTTTGTTCGGTCTGTTCACGAACACACCTGATTTACGATAAGTTGACCAGGGAAACAAAGATCTTCTGAACAACCGACCCCTAACACACCCTGCAGACATCAGACCAATCAACCTTCACCAAGCTAAAAACCCATAATGCAATGTCTTGACTCTGATACAGACCTAGAGCCACTGGAGCTAAAAATGTCCTCCTCCGTTCCGTGCAATGTCACGGGAACATCAAAGCGCAAAATTTCCAGCACAGTGGCAGAACTAATTTGCCTTTTGATCTTTGCATTAATTCAAATTGGGGGGTTAGGAGATTTCCCCTTTTAACACGAGGTAGAAAAACAAATGCTCTCCAATTTGAATTGCTGGACCTTGGGCATGCATGCTTTGAGGGGGGGGGGGGATACATATACATGCATGCTTTCCATGGTCAATGAAACGAGCTAAAGCACTTTCACACTTTGTGCTCATGTAGCATTCATTGAAGAAAAATAGCTAGACTTAGAATCAGCAATCAAACACTCAGAAAGAATGAATTAAAAAAGGTTTTATGTGTACAATTATCATAGAGTTGTTTTACTTCAAATATTTCTCTCGAATACCCTGGGAAGCAGAATTGTTGGAATAAACAGAGAAAAAATTATAATAACTTCAGAAGTCAGAACTCCTTTTATTGATTTATCAAAAAGAGTTAAATAATTAAGACAGTCATCTATGCAAATTTTACATATTATCAACACTTTCCATCCTCTCAAAATCTTTGCATCAAGCGTCTAATTCTTTGGTCATGAACAAAATATAATGAGGTAAATATTTCCATCATAATGGAGATTTAGCTTAAACCTAATCTCACATTCCTTGCACATGTGATGGAGTAGGCTTAACCATTTTGACTACTAAATTCTCTAATTAATACAGGGATCACCCGGTTCCCGTAGATCAGAGGGTTACGGTATTTGGAATGAGGATACATCAAGAAGTGTTTCCACACACGAATGTCACTTTTTACAGGATAAATCACAAGAGCTAGCTGCTCTGTGCAAGTTTCATGACTGAAACTTTAAGATACTTCTAGCAGACATCCTCAATGACGAGTAACCTGAGTGGAATACTCTCTAGCATTATTAATATTGATTAATCCTCTACCATCTTACAGCGGCACTTTACAAAGAAGACATAGTTACAGACTCAATCCTCAGCAAAGAAACATCACAAGACTGAAAACCTAACCAAGGTTGTCTATTCATCAGGATGCATACCTGGCTAAGATAAGGGACAATACAGAAATGGACGATTGATTCTCAAAGGTTATTATGGTACTCTCAAGACAAGGTCACAGAATTGGGACCTTGAAATCATTCATGTTCCTTAAATGGGCCTAGGACTATCTACTTTAAGACTTTGTCACGATTCAAGTGTTCCATATGATTGGTCGAACACTATCTTAAATAATTTTTAAACAAATCTGAGCTGTAATAGAAATTCCTTGCCACATAAAAAGTTCAAAATGTGGGCATCAATCATGATTCTTAAATTGATGTACTATTTTATTGGTATTTATTTTTGTTTTGAGGGAGGGGGGGGGGGAGGTCCACTGCATGTCCCTAGCTATTGAGTATATCCATGTGTGGCTTGAAGAAGCACAAGATGATGACATCTATAGAGGTTCAAAATACAAAAAAGAACATCAAGTAGAACTGGAAACCTTTTCAAAACATGGTTAAAAAAACAAATAAACAACATAGGGCCTACTGTACATGACACCTGAGCTACAAACTCATAGGTTGATACTCCAAATTATCCAACAGATGACCACACCCAATTTACTGGAATTTAGGGTCAAGGGATATTAATTTAATTAACACTATTATTCTTAGTCTGCCTGAAAGGACTGCCCTTGGTTCTGCCTTTAATTTCATAGGGATGATTAAAAAGGTTCGTTAGCGCCAATAAGTCATGCATTTACCAGCCTGACCAAATAGACCTTCAGACAGTACATGTATGTACAGCCATCTTTTTTCAATCAAACCAACTATAGTTTAGTCCATGGTCAATTTTCTGTTCTTTTATGACAAACAGACAATGATAAGTCTTCATATATACATGTAGACATGGATTCTGACTCTTTTCATTAAATTGTTAGGTTCTGCACCTGAGTCTCTGGCACACACACACACACACACACACACCTAAACGCAGTAATTTAGAGTCTACCTGTAGCAATGTGACATTATGTTCAAGCAGGGTCCATGACTCAACTTAAATTATGGAATTGTGATTTTTGGTTGGAGTTTCCACAGACTCTGACCATCAATTCTGCCGACCACAAGGGGGACTGGCCATCAGACTACTCATGGACAATTGACCTCTACAGGAGGGGCAATGAACCAAGGGCCAGTGTCCAAGGTTGCCACCTCATCATCAGACATGCAAGTTATTTATTTGTCTTTAGAAGTTTTGGCCTGGTGTGTCCAGCAGGGCACAAACACCTTGAAGACAGGATACTTCCATTCTTCTCTATTCCATGAATTTGGAGGAAATTAAGGCTGGACATTTATCACCATCTTTCTATTTCCATCGTCCAGTGGCATAACTTGAGCATAGTTGGACATTGTGCTGGTTGTTTTCAAAGTTTCCTCTTTCACCACTAGAAAAGGCCACCATTACATTTTACATCAATCTTCATAACCTGTGTCCACTTCCAAGGCTATAATGTGTGGGTCCTGGTAGTCTCCAATTGCAGACCCAGGAAGTCGCATGCAGAGCCAAAGAAGCAACCAAGTTCATTCATTTTAATATTTTCCCCTCCATATTTCTAGTGTCTTATACTACTTGTATTTTACTATGTATAATAATATGTAAGCATTATTCAACTGTAAGTTAGAATAACAGAAAAGCAATGAATTATGATATTCTGTATAGTGACTACAATTTACAAAGCAAGAAACAATCAGCATTGAACACAAGGTTCACTAAACTTAAATAATGGTCAGGAATCTACAGAATATTTTGTTTTAAATCAAAACAATACATCTGCTTTCCATTCATATTCAATTTCGAAAAAATCTATTACATGTTTTGCTGTGTTTTTTAATATTGGTTCATGTGCCAACAAATACCTGGTTCAATTACCATTTATTGATTTTATTTCATTTCATTATTCTAACTCTGCAATAACTGCCTCAAAGTTCCAAAGAATGAGAGAACATTACTACGGTGTGCAATTTAATAAACAATTAACTACCTTCTATGAATAGTTTTGATTTCATTTTGGTAAAGAATCTCAATAAACCTTCTGACTTTTCTGTCAGTGCAATTTGGAACAGGGACCTACCTGGTTACTGACACGGAATCAGCATTGAAACAAGAGTCAAGAAAGAGCTAATCAGAAGACAAGCAAAACGGCTTGAATACCATAACAGCCACACAGGAGAAGGAAGTGTTATTGCCAATATATTTAATTTCAACACAGCCAGAGAACTCCCAACAGGGCCAACATGTCTGGACTTTGAGACTACACACTCATTGGCAATGTCCACTCAAGTGGTCAGTCTGGTCTGGCTAAACCTTGGCACACAGCCAGCAAGTCATTGTACAGCTGCTACAGGACAGGGAAAAAATTAATGTTTTTTTTTCGGGGGCTACTTTTCAAGCTTACACATGTACCTGCATAAAAATAACGCTCTAAAATTTGTTTTACATTGAACTCTATGCAAATTTACTGGGGCTCTTTTCTGATTTTCAGGGGCTCTTTTGAGCATTTCGGGGGCAAATTCGCCCTGAGCCCCCGTGTATTTTTTTCACTGCTACAGGACAGGCCCTGCCAAGGTCAGAAAGTCACATGACCAAACTTAAAGGGACACCCAGCTTTTAAAGGTACACCTAGCTTTTAAAGGTACATAATTTACTCGGCAATTGTAAAATGTTTGAATGCCGAGTGTAAAATGTTTGAAAGCCGAGTGTAAAAGTTACTGCTCTGTTCACATGAGCTCTCTAGGGGTTGGATGTTGAGGAAGTGATATTTTATCACAGTGATTTGTATCCATGCTGTTTTATTGATTTATTGATGTTTTATTTCATTCTACTTTCTACCAGAGCCGTTTTGGAGTTTAGTTTCAAGAGTAGAATTGCTTACCAAGCCAGAGATCTTTTGTTCAATGTTTGTTGACACCTTTGGGTAAAAACTAAATGCCTTGAAATATATGGTTTCATTGACCAAGCAAGATTTGGTTTCAAATAGCAATGAAATTGGGATAGTTTTTCACTAGGGTACATGCTTTCTTGAAAACTGAAATACTATAAAAGTCACTAAAATTAGTGGATTGAATAAAAGCATTAAAACCAATAATAGTCTTTTCAGGGTACAAATCAGTATTTGCTCAATAATTTTCATGTAGTTTAATTCAGCATAAATGTATTATATGCAATGCAAAGAAATGTTTGTAAGTTTTTAAATGTTTGTTAATTCCCCCTTTTTAGCTGAATTAAAAATAAATGTAGGCCTATATTACATTGGAAACAAAATTTGACATAAGAAAAGATTTTGTTGTTTTAATTGACAATTTGCTTACATCCTATTCACTGAATCCATACTAGATGTAAAATAAGACAAATATGTATTTGTTATATTTTCACCTACATGTAAATATTTCTATCAATACAACCAAAACCAAAATACCTCTCCTTCAAAAGCTGAACCACAACAGTCAACAGGAGACTGATTATCCACTATCATAGGTCTTCTAATCTTCCCTTCAAAGGGGCAAGGTTACTCCCCTGTAATAGCCCATTCCTTATCAAAATGTCTCTTAATCTGACCCAATGGTGATATCACATTCTGATAATTATACATTATCTAATGAGTGCTCCTTGAAATGGAGCAATAGTCAGACAGCTTGGAATTACAAACTAGGATACTGCAAAACCAATAGGAAGATATGGGTTTATCAACATTCACTACCTTATCTCGGCCTAAAATCCCCCCCCCCCCCCCCCCCACTTGAAAAAGTACAAGGCATTATGGTGTGATCATAAACAAACAACGATGCATAGCTTTATAGAAAAATACTAACCTGACAAAGCATCTACTTATAACTTTCAAAACCCAGACAAAAATTGTATGCAATTAATCATATCTGAGTTCTTACCGTGCATATCATCGATCTGTATTAAATGTAGAATTAATTGAAAGTTACTATTTATTGTAAACATGTAGTTATTAAAGATTAAAGGAGAGGTTATATTTCCATTCGTCAAATTTGAAATGTTGAAATATACAGTCTACATTTGGAGACTACTAGCATCACACCTTGATGCATTAAAGATGATAACAGGTAACCTTGCCATGTAATCTCTAGCTATCTACATGAATGTACAGCCTGACATGCTGACCACAACCCATTATCTAATAATGGGTTGTCCAGTGCTGGTCAGTGCTGTGTATGCCAGGCCATTAGGCGTGTCTGCACTATCTCGAGATTGCCAAATATCCAGCTATTTGAATTATCCCGATCGCAAACTATCCAGCTTATTTGCGTCTTCATTAGACCGAAGTAGCAAATTAGCTGGATAGTTGGTCGGGATAATATCCCAAGATATCTCGGTCTAGTTTGCGGTTTTCCGTGTTTACTCGAGGTCAGTGGTTGCGAGGTCAGCGCTGAGCGGTATAGATCGCATGTGCGAACCGGAAATCGTTGTGCATGATGGGATCGGGATAATTGACTCCGTACTTCGGTCTAATGAAGACGGTCGCAAACTATCCCGCTAGTTCGGAAATAGAAGGATATTTTGCAAACTAGACCGAGATATCTTGGGATATTATCCCGACCAACTATCCAGCTAATTTGCCACTTTGGTCTAATGAAGACGCAAATAGCTGGATAGTTTCGATCGGGATAGTTCAAAATAGCTGGATATTTGGCAATCTCGAGATAGTGCAGACACGCCTATTGTGACCAGACAGCCAAGGTCAGATGAGAGATCACTTGACCCAACGATGCTTCCAAAATCTCTGTCCATCTTGCCCAGAATAGGATATGACCCCTTACATGCAATTTCGTTCGAATATGGGGAATTGTTACTTTCAGTTTTGTTTTCTGGAAGAGTTGGGAGGATTAACATGATTGGAAAGCAGACAAAAATTCCAACTTCATTCTGAAATTAGGTTATACACTGCTATTTACGGTATCAATTTTTTATCATCCCAGTTACATTTTGGAATATAAAGTACTTGTCCATATTCAATCTTCACAGTTTCACTTTCGATGTCACATGCTCATATTGATTCTTTGAAGTTGAGTTGAGTGAGTGGGAGGGGGGGGGGGGGTGGTAAGGTGGTATGGGAAGGCGGTGATTTTGACCCCACAAATAATTATCCAAAATCCAGTCTGCAATTACATTTGTACATGCCCCCTTGAATGATAATCATGATGATAAGTGAGATCTTATCATCAGGATTACAGAATAACACAACACGAAAAGCACCTGGAGGAAACATGAAAATAAAATTGCAACGACTTGTCTGGTCAAGGACTGTTTACTCTTGGCAAAAGTCATTTTGCCAAAAAAAATGAGGTGGATTAGAGGGAGGTCTGAATGCTATCAAGCCTTGGATTTAGAAATCAAAGAACTCAATATCAATAAGTCAGATGTAACATTCCAAAACATCACTTCAGGCCAAGGCTAGATTTAAATACCCTACATAGGCCATCTCAAAGAATAAAAGAGCAAGGAGACAAAAAGATGGAAAATCATGGCCAATTTCAGAGCTCGTAAACCCCACTAACAGGATAATAAGTCATTTAATCAAACTACAACAATCAGCCAACAATCCTCTCCTCTCAAATCCTTATGAAGTTAAGTGATATTTTGGACAAGTCTTTGAAGTTGTTCGGTCATTCAAAATTACTAACTTTTTACGATGGCGTAGCAATCATAAATCAATAATTGGTGGGGCTCATTACATGCCCTTTGTGGATTGATTTTTTTTGTGAAGATCAACTTGGTCAAGCATCACTTCCTATCTTAACATTTCATTTTCCATTGCAACTGATAAATGCTCCTCTGTGAATTATTATCAACTGATCTAAACATAAAGTAAAGAAAAGAAATTACCCTTTTCCACAATATGATTGTTCCAAAGTGGAATAAAAGTGATAGGAGTGAAAAGATTTGAAATACAAAGTGAAATGGAATAGGCAGGTGCCTACCAGCAGATATTTGAACTGACGGAAAATGGCAGGGGTGGCTGGGAAAGAGGTGCAACACTTCAAACGTCAAAGTGCACCATAACAGTGGTAGGCTATTTGGATATATGCAGACGAAACAAAAGGATTCAATACAATTTAGGTTCTTTAAAAGATGACAGAGTTTTAAGGTAAATGAAATAGATTGAGCAAGTGACAGGGAAAAAGAGGTATCATATATGAAACGTATGAGACTGCAAGATTTACATGTAGAGCTTGGGATGGTGAAGGGGGAGGGGAAGGGGGAGGGGAAGGGGGAGGGTTAAAAGGGGCAGGGGAAAAAGGGGCAGGGGAAAAAGGGGGAGGGGAAAAAGGGGAGGGGGAAAAAGGGGGAGGGGAAAAAAGGGGGAGGGGAAAAAGGGGGAGGGGAAAAAGGGGGAGGGAAAAGGGGGAGGGGAAAAGGGGGAGGGGAAGGGGGAGGGGGAAGGGGTGGAGAGGGTCCTCAAAAAATTACAGCTTGTTTGATTATTCATCAATCACCTATCCCAGACAATCTTATGAAACAAATTTGAGAACATAAATATGATCAGTTTATGCTGGTATTTCATGTTAAAGATAATGGGATGGACCTAATGAAACAATATGACCTCATAAAACAGAACCTCTCCTCATTTCCCGGTAACAAGTCACAAAACATGTGTTTTCAAGTTCAATCCTACATGTAGAATTACATAATAAAATCACCTACCTTCGAGCAATGGTGATATACACGATTGATCGCTAATTACTAAGATTTTAATGGCGGATTACTCAATATGGTCAAGAGGAAAATAACAGGAACACAATTTTTTGCTTAGCCAGCATGCCCAACATAAAAACCAGTGACCCCTGAAACAAAACTGTTATTGAACCTTCAAACCTTTTGCCATTTTTTGGCAATTTTTTCTAATTTTTGTTTTATGAATTCTTGGTAAGAACTTATTAGAAGAATTAGTGACTTGTTTATCTGAAGTGAAGATATGCTATCATCATAATCGATGTTTGTAGCTGATATTTTAGGATTCAAATTCACTCTTATTCTTGCCAATCCGTATTAATTTGTTTAACACAGGAAGAAATATTATCATTTTTAGAAAACAGGGACTGCTTTCTACAGTTTAGGCCTACCGGTATATCCTATATCCAATGTACATAAAAGACTGGCTTAGTGCGCCCCATGCATGCGCCTTCAAGTTAGACTATAATCCCTGTGAAGAGAATGAAGACTATTTAGGTGCATGGGATACAATCTCTGCTGATACTGTGATAGCTGAGGCCCTAATGAGTAAAAATATAATACATCATACATGTATATCACACCCACAGCAAGATACTTATTATAGTCCTGGTATATACATGTAAGTATTCATTTTCAACTATGGTACATGTAGCCTACATGTATGTCTTTGGCTTTATAACTGACTTGCAGAATAAGAACAGGAGTGCATGCTAATTACATGCTGGTAGTATACAATGTATGAGTGAAATGTTATACAGGTTTAATGTGGCACAACATTCATTTCATATTCAATTCAAGGCTAAACTAGACTTCAGGGAAAGAATCCCACTCAATGATCTTACTGATTAATGATTATGCCAGCAGCAAAGGGGTTAATTTGCTCTAGGGCTGTCAAAAATAGCAGAGGTGACGCTAATGAAAGCTTTGCTGGTCACCGAGTAACACAGGAGTAGTTAAAAACAAATATTCTTGTAAATAAATGAGAGCACTGATGATATAAACAGTTTCACATCAATAGAGGTCCCTGACCCGAGCCTCTTCAACCAGACATTTAACAAAATTGCGAAGGCTGTGGGTCGGTTGACAGGCGACCTTGTGAGAGGGCACAGAGGAAAACTCAGAAATTGGGCAGAATAGCCAGAAATTATAAAACCCTGGGCTGAAAAAATATTACATTTTTCAGGAAAAAATGGTCCCTTGGACTTTGATGAGCCTTTGTTTCGGTAACTTTTGTTGGCCTATAAGTAGCTTTCAAGGGGGGGAAAGGCAGCAGTGCCTTTTCGCTGCACCAACATAGAGATGGTGCACAAAACACTAACATTTGAATGTGTAGGGTGTACATGGCACTGATGGTTGGATGTGCAAATTTCAGTCTATAAAAGTAGCAGATGTAATAAATATATAGAAATATAAACAACAAGAAAGTTTTGGGAGAGCCATTGTATCTGTATTTCTCAGCAGTCTTCTCACTGATGTAGCCCAGAGGTAAAAACAAATTATCTGATGTATCCTAAAATGAAATTACCATAATTTGCCCCCATAAAAATGACAATATTGACCTGATCACCTTGAAAACCTATCACTGATAACCCGAAAGCAAAAGGCTTTAATTTGTAAACAAACCCCCAATCTTCCATTATATTTATAAAAGTGTATTTTTGGTTTTCAAGAATCATGAAAGGAACTGCTAGAGCAGAAGAATTGTTGCATTCATCCTATTCAAACTCTTTCTATGAAAATTGAGAAAGAAAATAGGAGTAAGGCTCTAGCGACTCTCAGTGGTCATCTATATGGGGGTGGCCTGGTCAGTGGCCGAACAATATTTTTCCAGGGCCGTGATCCCCACTCAGCCATCACTAGCAATTAAAGTGAGGATCTGACCTCTTTGGGCATGCATGGCTCTTAACAAAAATATTTGTCTAAGAAAAGATGACTCAATAAATGCTTGCATTGATGAGGTTCTTGATCCTTTTTTAAAGTGGACAAATATGGATTCTCAGTATAGATAATTCCTGGCCATGACTTTTTTGACTTGGTAATTTGGGGAATTTCTATAGAGAGGTAATATTTGATGTTCGAAAAAAAGAAACAGAAATAGAAACAGAAAAATGGCAAAACCAGTTATGAAGTGAGTGTTTATGATTTTAACGTTTTTAAGTTATTGTTACAAAATACAAAATCAATACCGGTACTTTTGTTTTGTTTACAAAATTTCCCTTATCTGCTAAGCAGATCTAGTGTTTGGTGTAGAACTGAGATATCATGGGATTTTGGAAGTGAGGAACCGATTTTCATGGCGTCACCGGAAATTGATTTGAAACCATGTGGTGAGTTTGTAAATGATAGCCAGTAACCATGGTTACACATTAGCACAACATCATCAAAGGTGACTGACCTATTGACCCTGTAGTATGGTCATTGACTTGTAAAATAACTACTGGTAGGTACAACTATCCATCTCATGTTGATCTTTAATATCAAGACCTCACTGACTAACCACTGAGTTACACTCCTTGGACTGACAAACTACCTAACTACATGTAATAAACACTTACAAAATACCTAACCAACTAACTAACTTCAGCTAACTAACAAAATAACTAATTAACCGAATGATACGTATTACAACAAAACATTCAAAATCATGCTTCATTTTCCATACAGAAATCTGATAGACCCCAAATATAAAAATAAACCCTCAAGCTGAGTTCAATAGACTTACATTTTGCTTAATTCACGGAAATTATTCTTTGCAAAGTTTTCTTCAAAAATAAATGACAGAAAAGAAGTTTCAAAAGTAGTACTTTAAGCCTAATTGAGACAAAGATGGTACAGTTAAACTTTATAAAAAATTCACAAGTCAGTAACATTTTCTACCATCAGTTTCATTTTTTGTACATTGCATCCTGGCCGATTTCCTCTTTCACTTGTTATTAATATGTAGACTGTATCATGTTTCCTGAAAATACAATTTCTCCACCTACACAATTACCAGAAATGTTTTCATCTATGTGCAATTTCAGGGAAAAGGGGACAATGCATGATTTCAGTCATTATGAATCATGGCTTCAAGTACAACTTTATGTTTATGGGAATTACACAAAACTGGACACTCCCAAGTGGCCATAAAAAATGGTGAAATACCAAGATATTATTGTCACAATGAAGCCTGTTCTTTTCCAGGTATCATTGCGGAACATCGGTTGCCCTTGACCTGCAGGCTCGCCCAGAGAGGTCGCCTTTCTCTTTCAGAGAGGAAGTTACATTTGACACATCACCTTGAGCTGCTACAACAGGATGACCATAGAGTGACCATTAGTGGCCAAAATAAGTGACCAGAGAGAGAAAAGGGAAAGAGGGTGAGAGAGAGAGAAACGGGAAGAGAGAGATAAAAGGGAAGAGAGAGAGAAAAAAAAAGGGAAGAGAGAGAGAAAGAGAGAGAGAGAGGGGGTGGGAGGAAGGGAGGAGATGGGAGGCAGTGAGAGGGGAAGAGTATAAGAGAGAAAGAGGGAAAGAGGGAGAAGAGTGAGTGGGTAGGGAGGGAGGGGGAGGGGAGGAGGGAGGGAAAGGGTGGAGGAAGGGAGAGAGAAAGAGAGGGAGGGGCAAAGACCAGGGGCTAAGGTCAACTGAATTCATCCAGGGACTGAGCCTTGTAACCCTCTGAGGGTCATTTGACATGATATCCCATTTTCTTTAGTCTCTTTACCTAGATGCTAGTCTTTAAAGACAGACTCTGTTTTAGCAGCTGAACCCTGATGAGGTGTAAGACTCACTTACATGTATGGTGACTTGAGAGTGAGAGCCACATGAAGTCTACTGCTGTCTCATATCTAATGAACTTGAAGATGTTGGTCAAGTCTTAGAACAGGACCTGTTTAGGTACTACATTGTGTAGGTACTAGGTAAAGTCTACATGTACATCCCATATGTCCCACTAGTTCAGATTCTATGCATGGGCACCACTACTACTCAGCACTAGACCATTGGACTATTTTGAAAACAGGAGGGGGGGGGGGTTGTTTGTCATACAAAAATTGAAGGCCTTTGGTGCTCACCATACCCCTCTGGCTACGCCCTTAGTTCCTTGATTAAAGGCTGACTACCCAAGCTTTGTGCTTACAAACTAGACATATACACAGACCATGGACTTCTTCTTAATCTTATTTTATAAGTCCATGCAAAGACTTTGGGGTTGATATTCCACGAAACTTGAAGAGCTTCGACTAGGGATGTCAAATCATAGGTCCATGGTCAGATTATGCAATGCTGGAGAGTCAGAAGTTCGGAACCCATCTCAAGATCAGAGGAAATAAACTCCTACAATTACAACACCATCAAATTGAATAAAAAAGTTATCAACAAATATGTTTCTTGAAAATTTGATTAGCAGTTTTGGCTAGAACATTCTTGACCCTTTTTTCCCAGGGGCACTTTTAAACTGTCTGATAAAAATTAGGACAGTAATCTGTATTCTTCTAAAACTAATTAAAGAGCAGAATATAATACAGACAAAAATACAGATTAAGTTGAGTAATGATCATGTGGTTCAATTGTGGTGGAATTGCCTGAACTGGAACTTGGAAGCAATTGAGAAAGGTTGATTATAATTCATCAGACTTGATGAATGCTTCAACTTTTTGGAATGATCACTATCACAAGGAATTGATTTGATCTATCTGATAAATCATACTTACAGTACACAGAAACCCACATGTAACTAAGTTTGACCCAAGCATTACAGTTATGTAACTATGTAACATATTAATTGTTGTCTTTTAAGTGCTAGCTTTTGTTCGCAGAAGGGTATTTTACAAATGATGTGATACAGTACAGGAGTAAACACCCTTCTGGGTCTCAGCATGGACGGATGATATCTACCAGTAATTATTGCAATGTCATCAGGGAAAACAATACATGGGAGCTTGGGACAAATTAGCCCCTGAATTAAAAAAGAGCCCCTGAAAGTCATAAAAGAGCCCCCACAATTTGCATAGTGTTCAATGTAAAACAAATTAAAGAGTGTTATTTTTATGCAAGTAAGCTTGAAAAGTAGCCCCCGAAATTTGTTAAATAATTTTTTCCCTGAATGTCATTCACTACATTAACTAAATATAATGGTCTTAGAATTGACACTACATGTTTTGACAGTCAAAAGATGTGTTTGTCTAATAATGCGGCTGGTCAAGAGTCTGGTCAAGAGTCTAGTCAATGTATGCCCAAGGTTGCCATGTTTTGGCTTGAATGTCTTTCTCTGAAGATGCTGTTAATGCATTGTCCTTGGGTTGTCTGGCCACTGAAGACAAGGGATGGACAGCAGTGGTCAGTCTGTTTGCTGGACCTTGGCTTGGCCCACGCAAGCTTATTTCAGGACATGCTAGTCTTACTTGCCTTTTGACCAGACTGCATTTAGTAGTAATTGCATCCTCAGAGGGTCCTTTCAGTCATAAATATCTGAATTCTCTGTGTTCTGGACCACTGACAAACTACATACCAAATGTAACAATGGTAAAATTCCAGACGAATTTCTAATATTGTGTTTTTCTTGCATTTTAAAACATTTTTTGTATTTTTTGACTGATGTAATGAAATGAATCCCATTGGTTAGAAGCGGAAATGTTTAATCATGTTAACAGGACATCGATGAAAAACAGCTTTGCTGATTCGATTTTTTTATCCTGTATAAATATGTCAAATAAATAAATAAATAAATAAATTCCTCTTTCTGTAATATACACTGTAGAGCCAAAATGGTGTTAGATGTGTGTAGAAGTGTGTGCTCTTCTAGAGCTCAACAGATTAGAACTAGTTCAAAAATAAAAATTATACATACATGTAGAAGGTACGGAAAATGCCTCCTGTTATTATTTTATCGTTAATATCAAACCAAGAATTAATTCATCTGACGTGACAGAGGGAAACAAGGTTGAGGTCGGTTATTTTTAAACAGCAAATACAGAATACAATAAAATTGATAAAAAGGTTTGAACACAACATGCAATCAAAGTCATCATCTAAGATAGACAAACCTTTATTATCATTTTATCTATATTTACCTCTAGTGTCCCTGAAGCACTTCAAGGAATGGAGAAGAAAAAATATTCTTCACCTTTGGCACAAATTAAAAAAGGTCCTTGCAAAGCAGTGTTTTCTTTTTTCCTAGAAGGTCAGATTTCTTTCAACAAAAATGGTTGATGATAAATATTGGTATTGACTATTGATTTGAATTGTATTTGCTGGTGTTACTTTTTAGTTAAACTACCCATATTACTGCTTTTGTATTATTATATGGATGAAGAAAAAAAACCTTGAGAGGACATATGAATAGTGCCTCTTTTCTATTTGTGGGGCACTTTCAGAATTTGGTGGGAATAAGTGCTCTCAGCCCCCATTTCCCCCTCCCAACCCATCCCAATTACTAGTTATGAACTATCTTGATGTCAAGCTACATTTAACTACAGTGTATGATGAAATTTGTGTTCAAAGATAGAAATAATAAATGATCTGTTCAAACATAGAACACAGGCAGTTAGGCGAACCTAGTATACAAGAAAAAACAGAGGTAATTATACTTGATTGAATTAAACCTGAAAATTATTATTTTAAAAAAAAGTTTCCTGACTATCTGAGGTGGACCATTCATTATTGAGATTTGAGAAAGAACAAAACTCGCTTCCAAGTTGAAGAAAAACACATTCACTAACATTGTAACAATCATTGTGAGAAGTGAAACTCCATTAATAAACACAAGTGAACAGATTACAAACTGTCCCAAGTACACATGCCTGGTGGGTCACATTTACAAAGCAGAGGTGTGGTTAATTCCTTAGTTATGTTTTTCCCATCGAGATGAATTGTTTTATCAGGACAACTATTCATTGAGAGCCAGAGGGGCATTAGTACTGTTTTAAAGTATGCAGGTTATGCCCTTCTTGTTCTCAGCTAGTCGATGCTATGCCCATTAAACCAGAAATATGACATGGGTATGTACGTCACTGCCCCTGTCACTGCCCCTTGCTTGAACCGCGTGACCGACCTGCCAACCCAAGTTCACTACCAGCCACACCCCCATTACGAGCTAAATGCCACCAACTAATGAAGGAAGCACATGGAAATGTATTTCACACATTCTCGTCCATGTCATCTCATGACATGGACGATTCATCGTCTGGACTCTGTTCTATTTCTGGCCATCTGGTGAGAGTGATCTTTTGTTGAAAGGGATGAACAATGATGGTTGTCAATGTGGAAAATGGGTATGGGGTTTTGATTAGGTCTAGATGCAGTGAACTTTGTTTGGTACAGCTAGGTGTAGGACATAGGCCTACAAGAAGTAGGCCAACATTTAACCAGGGGAAAAAATACACAGGGGCTCAGGCAAACTAGCCCCCGAAATGCCAAAAAAGAGCCCCCGAAAGTCATAAAAGAGCCCCCCAAAATTGCATAGAGTTCAATGCAAAATAAAGAGTGTTATTTTCATGCAAACAAGCTTGAAAAGTAGCCTCCCCCCCCCCCCATTTTTTTATATTTTTTCCATGACAATAACTACATGTAGGCTATAGGCTACAAGAGTACCGTAAGTAGCTTGGGATCAAAAGTTTAAAATATTTTAAAGTGGTAAATATGTTTCATCCACAAAGCAAGAGAGAAAAGCCATGTTCCTAGTGTAGCCAACATCACAAACTTTTTGTCCGTTAACCATGACTCTACCATTATATACAAGTATATAGAATTTACCTTGTTAAAATTCATTCGGATATATTACACCATTAAAACAATACATGTTGCTATGTTGGCAAACTTTGACTAAACCAGGGTGTATTCCCTTTGACTGAACAAAGATGACAATGTACTGAAAACAATAATGTGAATATACATGTATGTAGTATGTACCGGTTCATAAGACCCATACAGCCCCAATGCATATGCTTTTTACTGCTATTTTCACTATTTAGAAAACCCATTTACAAAAACTGCAGTGTTTGTTAAATCAAAGAGCTGGTATCTCTAGTAACTTCTTGGTTAAATTATGTCATCACATAAAATAATGTACATAATATTTACATTCTAAAATAATGAACCCCATTAAACTGAAACAGCTGGGAAGGAGTCTAGCCTATTAATTATCCTCTAGTGACCTTCACTAATACTGGACACAAGGAGCTTGGGAGCATTAGGTTAGTTCTAATTAGCAAACCCTTTTTTATTTTTTTTTAAATTAACAAAAATGCAGTCTTCAATACTCGCTATCAAGACTACAGCATGATAAAAAAAACCATGAAATATACAATTAAATACCTTTGGTCCAATACAATACCCTGAAATAGGGCCCTGCCCGACTCTTTGCAAGTATTGTTTGTTCAACCACTCAACACGAACAAACAATGTATGAATATGTAGACTAGCACTTGTGTTTGTCACTACCCTAATAGGAAACATAGATCACCAAGGCCAAGCCTAGCAAACCTGTTACATAATACCCGGTGGTCATCTGATAGCAACACAAGGGCCAGGCTGGACTATTCCATTGTTCAATGTCACAGGGGATGAGGGAAACAAAGTAAATGAGGGAGGGTATCAGGTGCAATTAGGGACTTATTATACATTTTTGATGGATCAAACAAATACCAGAAAACTGTGTAAACTGCTGAGAAGAATTGTTATCCTCTTTACTACTTTAATCACTAAAGGGTTTCGCTCACGATCAATTGGGCAAAAAGAATTTTCATTTCGGTTTAATAAAATTTGGATTGAACTAAAAGATTATTATTATTATTATTATTATTTGAATGGTGATGTATTAAACTTAAATTAGTCAACTATTCACAATCAGTAGATTTGTTTTCCTTACAATATTATGGGGAAAGAATGATAAGAAAAAGTTAATTAGTTTTTGACAGTGTTTATATTGACTGGCTGACACAGAAACTAGTTTTAAAAGCCACATTGCAATTACATATTAAAACATTATGATAGGCCTATACAGTGCCCAGCTACAAAATATAGTATGATAAGCTCTAAAATCAACTGCTATTATCATCACAGCCATGGATTGACTCTAGAATGTCACAAAAGAATCCTACCAAGCAACAAAGTATATTTTAGGATCCAGGGCCTGTAAGCTATGATACAATAGGTAGCGTAAAAGAATGCAATGACTCAATACATGATGGTCAAGCTCTATTCAATCTGACCGCCGACTAGTGGTCATTTGTCTTCCAGTGAATAACACACTCCCTGCCCTTCACACATGGTTGGATTGGGATAGTGGACAACAGATTAGTGGCCAACTGACCACTACAGTAAATGGTGTGAAAAGAATTTTTCAACTGACCACTAGCTTTAAATACAGAGATTCAGAGAATGACCATTGAGAAAAGATAAAAGAAAATAGCAGTGGAAGAATTTGATTCCTATATAATAAGGACAGTATCCTTGGATGCTATTGCCAAACAATATCAACCAGTCATTAAAAAGGAAGAAAATGACTTTCAATTTCAATAAAACTATTGTTGGTGTAAGATGGATATAACAAACAGGAGCATAAAACTAATGTGTATACCCTAATTAGAGTTAAGCCCACGTATCTATTGAGTTGTATCATAAAATGTGGAGAAGGCATGACTCATTTGAATACAAAAACATGACCCTCACTTAGTCTTAAGTAACAATCCTCTTAATTTAAATGAACTTTGCCAAACTGACCTTATCAAAGTAAGAATCTATCTTTACATCATTTTCACCCATTTGCACAGTTGCACACTAAAAACATACTACCGGTAGTGTAAATTTACATAAAAGGCACACCTATTAATTGAAGTTGGAGAATAAATTAGTCACAAAGTACACACAGGTACATGTACATGCAGGCCTACCAGTATTACCTGCATTTTACGGTATATGCATGCTCTCCAAAGTTTAACATGTACCCCATGAAACTCATCTGAATAATTAACAAAAACTTCAAGGTATGTCTCTTGCATTGCATAACAAACCACCTTCACTTGACTTAAAACAATAAAAACTATTGGTCTTGTGTTGTCTGCTAATCAACTGTGGCTCTGAACTGTCTAGGGTGTGGAGGAGGATGGGGGGAGGGGGGGGGGGGCTATATTTACATGGTCCATGTATTTGAAGCAAGTATACAAGAAAATTATTAAGGAAAAGGAGTGTATAGGGAATTGAACAAATTCCATTTAGATGTTTGGATGGAAAGACTCTGAGTTGTTCATCATTTCCAGTCTGAACTGTCAAGACTAGAGCAGCTATATTTATGCATTTGGCGAGCTTAAGAAGACAATGCTTATCGAATGACAAAAAGAAGAAAGGAATTGAGGGGCTTTGTTTGGCAGATTCAAGGACAAGATGGTGAGTCTTCTTTTAGAAAACCCTGATCCTCAAAGAAAAGCACAATAGGAAAGCAAGACAAAAGATGGGCCAAGTCATCCACCTAAAAGGCTTAAAGGGGGAGAAACAACTAAACAACAAGGACAAACACAAGATACATTCTCAGCAAGAAGAGTAACATTAAACAAAGGATCTGACCACCAAGCTAAAGTATTAGACCATGGACCTAGGTCTAAGATTGGACCATGGACCTAGGTCTAAGATTAGACCGTGGACCTACATGTAGGTCTAAGATTAGACCCATACATGTACACCCAGCAGGAAGCGCTGTATGAAGTATGATACAGGATTGCAGCCTTATTGCCAGGAGGGGGAGGAGAACTAGATGAAACGTATCCTACAGTTTTCCACACTCTTTTTGTTTCTCACTTTGGGTCAAATCAACATTAATTAATTACTTAACACAATTTAATATATATGGGGCCTAAACACATATCACCAAGTGAGAGCCAGAAGGGCATATACTGCTGTGCTGTATGACTATACATGAGGAGTCGATGCCCTCCTGGCTCTGAGCAGACAAAGTAAAGGAAATTAGGAAAGTGTTAGGAAACACTCTGGGTCTACAGACCTATCATACCATCTGGATGAGAAAAAGAGGGAAAAAGATAAACAGTGGATAGACCAACAAGTCAGTAACTACTAACTACCATCTGGAAATGGGCAAGAACATCAAAATAATGGGATAAAGGTTGAAAGAATGGTATAAAGGTTGAGAGTAAATAAGGGTGAAAATAAAGAGACCAGGATGGATAGAGATAGGGTGAGAAAGAGACAGAAACAAGATTTTAAAAAGGAGGAGAAACTGAACAAACAGCAGAAAACAGAAAAGGGTAAGCTACGGGGGAATAGGCCAACAACATAATAAAAGCCCCTGGGTTTTATCAAGAACACCATTAGGTTATTCCCAAGCTAAATGAGGTACCGGTATATTGAATTTTAAAAAAATCAGCAACACATGATTCCACATATCCAATTGACAACTAGCCACAACATAATTACAAGTCACAACTCATTATTACTCATACACAGAACAAAAATAAACTGGAAAAGAAAACCAAAACAGTATATCTAATAAAACACAAACACTGACAACCTACATGTACAAAAAAAAATCCTCAATATTGAGAAATAACAAAGATGTATGATATCAAAGACAAATCAAGCTACTAGAGATGACTGAACATGAATATTCATAATTGTGACTCAGTCTCAGTCAGATGAACTAAAATTAGCCTAGTTGTAGAGGTAATCTCGTTCTCAGAATCATTTTCCTCCCGAGCCGCTTTCTGTAAAGCTTAGGCTCTAAGCACAGACGCTTAGCACAATACTCACACACAAAATAATGTGCGCTATGTGTACATGTGCAACTGCATTGCAATAAGGATGAATTTTAAATTTCGTTAAAAGAAATGTTGCCTGCGAGAAGTCATTCTTAAGCTAGCTCTTAATAAACTTCTTTTTATTATTTGACAATGTAATTCAGTGTGCCCTAGCATTTGAATGTTTCAATAATTTACTCAACTTATTAGGTTGCTTCAAATGATTAGGCCTATCCGGTAATGCTTGAAACCCAAGCAACAAATTTGAACCAATCTATCCCCCAAAATGTAAGCAAATAAAAACATAGAACACTTGTTACCTGCAGGATTTTGTCACATTCACTGTATCAAGAAACTTACCTTCAAGCATCATGCCCATATGAAGACATTTCTGAAATCGGCAGTACTGGCATCGATTCCTTTGAGCCTTTGTCACTTCACATTGTCCATTTCCCACACATGTGTACACACGTTTGTTCTGAACTGTCCTCTTGAAGAATCCTTTGCAACCTTCGCAAGTGATTATGCCATAGTGAAGCCCTGTGGCTTTGTCGCAGCATATGCTGCAGAGCATCAGTGACTCGTCCTCATCTGAATTGCTCTCTTCACTATGGCCTTGACTGTCCAATCCTGAGGACTTGAGGGATGCAGCATCCCCCTCTGATTGTGTCCGTAGCTTTGGGTCAATGTTTGCCTCTCGCAAGAGATGCTGGGTTTGGAATGGAAGGTGAGGCGGGAATGGGAAGTGGGTTGGAGTTGTAGAGGTGGTCATTCCCGGACCAGCCGAGAAAGGAGAGAAGAGGAAAGTACCCGCTGTCATAGGCGACGGCATAAAGCCGTTCGAAACTGGCGTCGGAAGAGATGTGAGAGGAGACATCCTTGGGGTTGTACCCGGTGAGGACATTGCAGAGAATGGACTGAGGGCTGACATCGGTGACTCTACCCTGGTAATGTGAGGTCCATGATGGCTCTTCAAGAAGAAACTGTCCTGGGTTCTTTGGGGCATCTGTTGTTGGTTCGAGACGAGGCTCGGGACGACCAAGAGGGGCGGCGGAGGCATCATGTGATGCGGAAACTTTCCCATCCCCATGTCAAAGTGACCTGGGTGAATATGTATGTCCATGTCTGCAGAGGACCTGGAAATGTTGTTCTGGCTCTGTGCTTCAGGTGAATAAGAGTCTTTCTGTGCTGCTGAAGGTGACAGAGCTTCAAGGTCACTGCATCTGCTGCTGTTGTTGTTATTGTTGTGAAATGTTCCTCTCCATCTCTTGGAGGGTGGAAGCTTCAAGACCGAGGGATCTTCTTCGTTGTTGTTGCTGACATCACTTAGAGGTGAAAGTTTATTCGGAGTTAGGGGTACCTCAGAAATATCCACCATCCTGGCTCAACCTATAACAAATATCACAAAAAACAAAGAGAAATTGTCAGAATTTACATAAAAAGTATATTTTTTCAACAATAACAGGTGAAGGTTTGAAAACAAAGCACAACCACATACCCAGCAGGTTAATATCGTCCCAGGTTCCAATCACCTCAAAGAGATCAAAACAAGCATAGGAAGCAGCCATACAAAAAAAAATCTCAAATTAGACCACATAAGGCCTCCATTCTGCAAACAATTTTCTATAAATCTTGAAAGTTTAAGTGCTGTATCAAGTCATTCATTATCCCAACTCTGAATAAATAAAATAGTAAAAGCTAGTGGTTTGGCAGCCTCAAATTAACCCAACCCTCCTCTCTCTACACAACAAATACCAGGACACCAGTCTCTCGTTAAATCATTTTGGTAAGATCGTTTGATCAAGTCATATGAGAATTAGAGCATGAACAAAGACCATAATCATTGGCTTCTGGAAGTAATTTCCAAAATAAATCGGAAAGAAAATATTTTTCCCTCCAACAATACCTGTAATTTCCCCTCTAAAGAATAAGTTATCCGCTATATTTGACAGTCGATGAGGTACCAATCCACCCCCACAAAAAACTCCAGCTCAATAATCATATTTCACTATATTAATTTCTCACTCTGAATACGGTGACCACAATCATTAGCAGCACAATATGATGGAGTTACAAAGTCCACTCGCCGTCCCCGTCACGAATTCCAAAACAGGAAAAATAAATTGATCTAGTTTCATTCTCTTCTATTTTCAAACACCTTTGTCATCGCCTGTTTCACAGTACCCCATGTGTTTTGCAAGGGGCAGACATAAGCTTCACAAGTTCAGGATCATGCATCGGGAGGAGAAGCTTGCTTGGAAGATATTTCTTTCTTTCTTTCTTTCTATTCTGCCTGACCCGACAACCTAGTTTGTTGTTGTATATGAAAACACTAGTACCGCGCTGTATCTATATTTGCGACGAACTCTCTCTCCTTTTCCTCCCAGAAAGTCAAGTTCGCGGCAATGTCAATGAACTGCGTCAGCACCCGCCCTGCACTCCCCGTCTGCAAATCCCCCTGATTCTGTCGTTTCAGAAGCCAAAGAATGTCCGGCCATATCCCGCCATATGAGCTGGTCGCAAATGAAAACAATGTGGTTTGGATTTACAATCTAGCCAAATGTTGTCGCGAGCAATATCTGACTCTGATTTTCTTTGATCATTCTGAAACTAGATGCAACTGGACGCAAAACGCTCAAAACGACAGCACAAAGATGTGAAACAGGTGCGCGTAAATATCTTGCTTTCAAACAATAGAACTTGCAATCGGTATCTAATTCGTCATTATAATCGCAACAAATATGCACTAGACAAAGTCCTGGCATAGATTATGAAAACAAAAGCCCTGGGAAAACAGAAAATGAAATATCTGCATGTTGAATTACGATATTTCCGCATTTCTGACGATCAATTCTTTTATTTTTCCTATACATCGTTTTGATTTAAATGACGGTAGTGGTTGGCTGGGAAATATTCAGCAACGAAGAATCTGAGAAGCTTTATATTTTGTCAATATCCTTAAGTATTCACATGATCACTAGGCCTATATATCTATTTTTAGCATTCTCGCGGTTTGTACTCGAATCAAGCAAACAGGGATAAATCAAATTGAACTTGAAAGGAAGGAAAAGTGACTTTGTCTTCTTAAAAGTGAAAGGTCTGCTGCGGAAAGCCTTACCAAACAACAAAAGTTCACCCAGAGCCAATGTCCTACTAAACTAAAAAGTGCGCGATCACGGAATATTGAACTCATAATTGTTTTTAACAAATGGTTTTAAAACGCAAGCAATTTGAAAAGGGCAAATATACAAGACTGGTTCTTACTTCTCAGAACTTATTTTTATAAAGGAAAACGAATTCGAAAACAAAACAAAGTCTATAAAGATTAGATTACCATTTGCGTGAAGAAAAAAATTGCTATACATTTTTCTTTCGAAAAATATATGGTTGAAACTAAAGAATTTTCGATAAATAAAAAAAAGTATCGGAAGATAATTAATATGAGAAATTAGCAGGTGAATCTGGGGTGGATTATTGCTGTCCGATTCCCTTCTGTCACGTTTAAAGATTTTAATCCACCGCTATATTTTGACAATATTAATCGATCAATCGTACATCGTTTATTTATATCATTTTTCATAAATAAACAATCAAATCAAATATAAACATTCATACAACAACAACAAAATGAAAATACAGAGTATTAGATATCATCGGAATTGTATACAAAATGTTACACTTTACAATTTACATAAAAATGAAAAGGAGAACTTTTTAAATGCCTATATAATTGTATATGATGGCTTTGTGTAAAAAAGTTCCCAGTAAGATAAAATATTAATCATTATGGAGAATATTACTAATGACCATACATACTTCAATGAATTCTCTTCCATAATCTGTATGCACCATTTATTTTCGTGCTTCTATTTGTTTTTACGTCATTGGCTTTGCAAATTTCCGGGCAAATAGTTTACCGTATAGTTCAATTTTCAAATTCTATTTTTAAAAGTGACATTTCTGTCAAATTAATGAGATTGGGACTGTACTTGCAAACCGATGTAATTACAAATATAAATATAACTCCAAGGAAAACATATTAATCACGCAGAGTCAAAATAATATCAAAGTCGAGAAGGGAATAAAAACACGATGTAACACAAAAAAAAATTGAATCATCTTGTCAATATTTGAAAAAAAGATATTGAGGAACAATTCTAGAACAATATAGACTATACCGGCATCAATTAGAAGGAAAAAAAATAGAATATCGGCAGACTCCGTATTTGTCCAGACAAGAGTGACATGGAAATAGTAGCCTAGCCATGAATTCCATAACAAATGTTTGGCTCTAAAGTATAAATATTGTCTTTGAGTACATTAACTGAGGAGCTGAGCTATTCATCTTTCTCCAGGAGAGTAAGAGTGAATTAATGATGTCTGAGAGTCGACCAAATTACAGAATTATATTGGCACTTCAAGCAAGCGTAAATTAGCGCGGATAGAATATAAAATCATAATGCAATCTTCGCGTGGTTATTTTAAAGACGAACTTCAGTGATTGATAGAAATAAAAAGGGGTAGTGCCTAAATAATCCCTAAACGATTGCAAAAATAATAAAAGTAATTCAATCAAAACAATTAATTTAGGGCTCGAAAAGGAAATTTGGTGATGGAAAATCGGTACTTCAATTCTGCAAGCCCGATTCCACCTCCTCCCAAACCCGACGGGTTCCGAGCGGAGAGGTTCGGAGTTTGCTCAGCGCGCGGGGTACAGCGCCGCCATGGGGGCTGGCTGGAGAATGAGGCGTGGGGCGGTGGTGGAAGTGGGCCCGAGACTTCCCCTCCATACGGGCTTTATTTGCCATGATTAGAAATACTTGCACAATTCAAATTAAACGTTGAATAAATGTTATTTCTGAAACTAAATCATCCAACACAAAGTCCTGATCAGTCAAATACACAGAAGGTTACGTTATACTAATTTATAGTGGTAGAGATGATGAAAAAGCTGATGTAGTTTTCTTGATAATCTAATCAAGTTATTACCTTCAAGCTCTATCGTGTCTTTACTGCTTGACGTTAATACAATTTACTCTTTACGAATTGCCTCTCTCATGTGCTCATAGGCCTATTTATTAAAGAAAATATTACAATTAAACATAATCTACTTCTGAAGCAACCAAATCATCAACATTTTATCAACAACACAGCCAATGTTTACAACTGAAATACCTATTTTTTACGACAGGAACTTCAAAATATAAAACTGCGTGCAGTGTCCGACTAATGGATCTTGTCAATCCGGTGTTTTGTTGTCATTGTTTCAATTTTTAAATTAAAAAATATATATAATGCAACGTAGCATAAATCACACAAAAATGCATGGTTACTATAAAAGTCGATAAGATAATAGAATGATCAATATCTATTCTTTATTCTAAAAAAAAAATCATATTATTTCATACCTAAATCCATGGTCTATACACAACATAATATTCCTACTAGCATCGTAAATTGCTATCGTTTTCAAACTAATTAAGAGTCGCTTTACCTGTAAATATAGCTGACAAAGAATCTTATTTCATCTAAATCCAGGCTAGCTAGGCTCAGTCACAAGATCACCTCCTAATTTGCAGTCGCCAACAAAATATGGAAATGATACTTGCTGCTCTTACGATATTAGTTCCTCCTCCTGAAAGCGATTTTAGTTGTAAATTGGCTGAAAACAGACTAAAAACACATTTTCTTAGAAGACGCTAGGAAATGAACTGAAAATTGAATCACAAAATTGAACTCAATGCCAAGTCCACCAACAACACACGCTTGCGAAGAGAAATAGAAACGTGAAGTAAAGACGACGGTCATTCGCTCACAAAGCAGGCCTTCCAATGTGTTGTGTGCTTGTTAGCCAAGTGAGCTGACCAGTCCTAATCAAAAGGCTGAATGAAGCGGTCGAGCAAACAGCTATTACGTCATCGCATTTTTCTAAGCGCGACCTTGAGAATGAGTTTAGTTGACCATTCGTGCGCCCGGAGATTTTAGGCTTCATTTCAGTATTTCTGTCATAGGTTTAAAAGGTGTATAGCATTCTACTTTCATTCGTGACATATCGATTCAGTATCTTCATGAGGAAGACTTATAAAATACTGAAACTTAAAGAATAAATCCATAAATAACATTTGGATTGGGACCTGGATTCACACCGTCAATTGACGGACTTTGTCGCCGCGAGCTTCGGGCGACCTTGGACTCGCTTCTCTGGCGACGCCAGCTGAACACTGGGCGGTCGTGGAAGCTGGATGGCGCTATGACACTTCTTTTTACCGGCCGATAGAACAAAGTAAATGCAGCAAGATAAAAATGACCAGCCAAAAAGGAATAAAACATGAAAAACCGTGAAAATATCCTACATGATGCACGTCAATTTTTATTACACGTTTCGTGCATTACGGATAAAATAAATCGTTTGACATTTCGGTAACATAATTCTTTTTCATGAATAACCCCGGTATAACTAGTACAACTATATACAAGGAAGGACAACATTTATATGCTACCATATCGCAAAATAATTCGCAAATAATATTAGCGGAGATAACATTACCTGTCGGTTGAGCCTATGTATCCTTTCCTGTTTGGAGAATCCACTATGATCACTCGTTATCACAAATACAATGAGATATATTCCAGTATTTAAGAAGGCAAATTCCAAGGACATAAGCTCGAGGAGACCGTGGCTGCTCGGCGTCGCGTTCAATGCCAAAATGCTCGCGCACAGCTCTGGCGTACCGACAGCACAGAGAGGCGATGCTCTGCGATATAAGCTGAGGCAGTACAGACATGTAATGCGGACTAGATGATGATAGACTAGTCAGCTTTAGTCGAGTTCAAGTTTCCTCGGTCGCGCGGTCATTACACCGCCTGCACTCTCTGTTCACTGTGCCGTGCAAACATTCACCAGCACAGAGGGGGAGAGAGAGAAAGAGAGAGAGGAGGGAAAAGAGAGTCTGAGCAATGAAGCCCTCTATCCTCATTTACCTTTCTATCTCAGTCTGTTTGCGTGTATCCAGCACACGTGCGTTAATCATACGACGAGCTAGATCCTTGTCTGTTTTGGGAATCAGTCGGAGGCAGGCTGGGAGAGAGATGGGAAGATAGTTGAGAAGAGAGAGATGGAAAAGAGAATTGCGATTTATAGTGTGGGCATGGACCTACTAGACAAATTGTAGTAGGTCCATGATGTGGGGGGGGGGGGGTGGGAGAGATAGAGTCAGAAAGACGAAGCGATAATTAGAGAGAGAGAGAGGGAGAGAGAGAGAGAGATGGATGAAGATAGGTAAACAGAGAGAAAGAGAGAGACGGGGAGTGATCCTGTGGAGGGGAGAGGATGAGCAACAGTCAAAGAGGTGGAGACAGAGAGGGAGAGACTGATATAGAGAGAGGGGGGGGGGGTAGAAATAAATAAATAACTGGATAGGAAGAAAGGGATGACAAAAGGAAAGGTGGATGGTGGAAGCAGTGTAGATAATAGAGGGAGACAGAGACAGACAGACAGACACGGAGGGTGGGGAGCGAAAAAAAGGATGTTGAGCAGGCAAATAACTAGGCTATGAATACAGTCCTTGTTATCTATGCCCTGTCGAACGCAAAGTGCACGAGCTAATCACAATTCATAAGCGGGTTAGAGAGAGGAGGAGGAAATTTCGACTGATGTTTGACTGTCTTCTCTGCCCACGTGATCAAGTTGAATGACCACCAAATTTTGGCACTGACCTTTTAGCGAAAAGCTTCCCGGCCCCAAACTAATCAGAACAGAATCACAATTCGCCTGAACGCAAGGCTAGAATCTGGGTCAAGCAATATTAATAATGCGTCTTGTTTTAACCGTCGTTCTTTCCCTATCATCCTTTCCCTTTTTCGATATACACGGAAACGGTATAATTTTAGCTCTTTCGATGAAACAACAAGCTCTGTTTATAGACGTATTTCCCTTCAATACAATGAACCTTCACGTCATAAGCTATGTTGATATTCTCGTTCCAAAACTCTCGTAATTTATATTCACAAAACTATCAAGCAATGCTTTGAAGGTAAGTCTAAAAACATAATGATAATATCTATTCTTTGCAGCGATTACTGTTATTGTACAAAGAATTTCATTAAACCTTTATTAATTATAACAAATTTATCGTCTTATTTTAATTATTTACACCTACTTTTGAGAAAGTACTCATGAACACAAACCTTATATTCATGTAATAATCACTATTATTACAATTATTTATCTTTCAGTATTTGTATTATCATTTTTATTATTATCATGATCATTATTGTTATTAAAATAAATGTTTTGTTATTTCTATATAAGTGAAAGATAAATATGATATTGATTACTAATAGTGATGTTTATCAAACAATACACGTGACAACCGTTCAATCGTTCCGATTCTTATAGCTGAATATTGAAATAAATTTTAAAAATTAAATGAGAAAAAATTATGATTGAAATGTTCGCTAAAACAATATGAATTATTGCATTTAATCAAGTGGATCAATCAGCTTGAGACTATGAGTTGACCTAATGACATTATACATTATTCAGTAAAAAGGATATTATAACAGTACGTTTTTAGCTTAATCATATGGAAGTTAATCCTGCGATAACATCCGGTCAATACCAAGTTGTACCATCGTATCAAATGTACCGTTATATATATCTTTTTTTTTATCGTAATTCCTGTAAGATTATCTTGTACCCTTTTCTAACTGCACTCTATCGGAGTCACACCGATGAAAATACCGATTGAATTTTCCTTATGTAAACAAAGGTGAAACCGCAGTTTTCCCCCTGTCGGTTTCTAACTGCCGGTGAAATTCACTCGCTGTGGTGAGCCCTTGCCGGAAGTGAAGAATTATTACGTAATTATTAAGCCCGCGCTCCATCTAGCTAGCATGCAGCATGTTCAACCATTAAGTCAACAAACACAGCTGGTTAAGATAAAGCGCGCGTATACTGCGACCTTTGACCATTTTAATCGCTGTTTTAATCGCCTTTTTCTCCCGAACGTTTTCTAACTGCACATTTCATCGGTGTCACACCGATAGAATGAGAATTTCTCCTGCTCTTGAGCAGGAGAATTTAATCGCCTATTTCTCTTCTTTTCATCGGCTATTTAATCGCCCTTTTCTCCTCTGTTGCTTTCTAACTGCCAGTTTCATCGGATGCGTCCGGATGCATCCGATGAAAATCAGTGCAGTTAGAAAAGGGTATTGATGTAAACATTGCATTTCCCCCGAAGAAAGGACTGCCGGGTAGAAAGGCGTCGCAGGGTCATCTTCAGTAGGATATGGGTTTGGGCCGGATCAATTTGGTTGTTGTTTTTGTTTTTTTAATATATTTTTTGTCACCATTTGATTAGGATTATTGATTTTATTGCACAGTTTTGATTTGCATTCATTTAAAGTAATTGTCTATTTCATTTAAATGACTAGTTTATTAATTAGCATGGAGATACCTTATTGCAAATCAGGTGGATTTTCTTCCTGCATTACCTCGATCTTGCTCCACAAAGTGACCGAGCGGAACATTTGCACAGAATAAAAGTACTTGGTGACGAATAATACTCTGCACTACGTGCTAATTCTATAATGCCATCACAATTTGTAAAACAAAAAATGTCTTGCTTAAAAATAACAATTGTTCATGTACATTTTGTTCCATCATTAAACTTCCTGGCTTTCAAGAATAAAAAATAAAAACAACTATTGATATCAGATATAATATCGAAAATGAATCTTCTCGAGAGCAACGGTAAGTAAGAACGTAACAAGTAACATCCTCAAATCTTCAGGGACAGATTTTTCGGGGGGGGGGCACGGAAGAGTGCAAACGGGGGGGGGGGGGGGGGTGAGAAATATTGCTGTACAGAAAGGACAATTTTTACCTGCAGTTTTTCCTGCCGCCACTGCAGAACTGGTATTTGTTTTGGTCAACTGTAAAGGGCACTTTCCTATATCTAAAACAAAATTTCGATATCACAATTATAAGTAATTTAAATTAATGACATGTATCGAACCAGCAACAAGAGAAGAGGGCATACTTGACCATGCCGCTGTGACCTTTTAAATTATTATTTTTCTCACTTTTAATTTAGTAATTAATTCATTTGTTAATTCAAATGTCATATTTGCTTAGATGATTATAATTATGTTCAATTATTTCGTGTTAGAACGCGATATCTATATTTCATGTATTTTGTTTTAATTGTTAATCTGTAAATAGAAAATAAACGAGCAAAATTCGGTTTTAAAGGTCAGAAAAAAAAAAGAAGCATACTTTATATTTAGACATCAATAACATACCTTCTCACAAACCGAATAATTAATTCGGAAAACGAGCATTGCATTTAATATGAAAAAGATCTGTGCACCTTATATAGTTGAAGAAACATGGCGGGGGGAAGGGGATCTATAAAGGCTCGAAGACATCGATATGAACTAAAATGTGCAAGTTATGAGAAAACAGAAACAACATTTTGTGGGGATATGAGTGCATGACGGCTGCGAAACTCAGCTCTCCATGACTTTCTGATGAGTGTCTGGAGACATGATGTAATCTATGACGTAGATGTGGTCGCCATGAGTGCTGATTTTGATTACAAGTTTTACCTGATTGTGTAATTTTCGTCGCAGTTGTATATCTGGCTGTTTACATACATACAGACAGATTCACTTCTGTGGAATCATCTATGGGAATTGATTGCCCCATTCAACTCAGATTGTGGAAACAACAACCAGTGGCATACATTCATATATCCGGGGGGCGTCATTTTTTCTGCGTCACAGATTGGGGCTTTAAAAAAAAAGAGTTCTTGATTTAACCCTAACCCTAACCCTAAACTTTCCCATAGGCTCAACACGCACCTAACCCCAATCTGTGCCGCCGAAAAAATAACGCATCCGGCGGGGGGGGGGGGGGGGGGGTGTAGCCCTTGATCGAATGGCGACAGAAAAGAGAGAAGATACATAGATAAATAAGGGGGAGAAGTAGGGGGCAACGTGAACAAAAAACATACGACCCCATTCCGAACCCAATGGACTTGGCGTATCATTTTAATCTGACTGCCCCCCCCCCCAAAGGCTGGAACATCGCTACGCCAGTGATACCATGATACCATAAGAGTTAAATGTTCGCGATATATAGCTCTTATCGAATTCAAAAGATATCCAATCATACTTTCCTATAAATTAATATTTAAAGCATCATGCATGGGTTTTACGTCGTGTAGAGGAAAAACATTTCCCTGAATCAATTAGTGATCATATAACTAATTATGGAACAATTCTCGGAAGCTAAGAAGAAGAAAAAAAATGTGATCGTTATTTGAAATTGCAAGGAAAACATCCAAGCTAGTAATTACGTGGGTGTATTGAGCGTGAACAGGAATATGTGTATGGGATTATTCCTTTGAGATCATTTCATGATAGGAAAAAAAAAGTGTGACGAGAATATTACAAGTTAGATAGTGAATAACTGGATGAAAGCTCTTTATCCATCTAAATTCGATTATCCCCCTTGCATTCATCCAAGGACTTAAAGCTTATCTGCCATAGTTTACAGGAGGGATTAGAGCGCCCTGCAAGGTCACTGGACAGGTGGTTATCTCATCAACTCAGCTCTCAGTTAACATAAGAAAAAGAGGATCATGGGGGACCAGTGGTCACCGATTAGGCATTGTTTGTTGTAAGAGGGCGCAAGAAGCTACAAGTAGTGCAGTGGGCCTTTAAGGCAATGGCTTGAGTTACACATTGTATAATTGTCATCATTCATAAAAGAATTGACAATGTTTTCTAATGTATAATACTAACGCATTTAGTGATCGGCTTGCTGAAAGAATAGGCATAAGACAGTTGGACATGATAGAAACATGCCCAAATGATTTTAAAAACAGTTGCTCTGAATTTAAGAAATTAAAGTTTACAACAATGGTGGGAATGATGATTACATATAATTTGGTCTCCAACGAATATTCTATTCCTAGCTTTCTCACATGTGCGACTATTGTTTGAGCGCACAGACATATTGGCCCGAATTCACAAAGCAAGGTTTGAGCTCAGACCAAGGTTTAAGTTTAAACCTCCTTTTGTTTCGCCAAACCTCCTTTTGTTATTTACAAACCAGGTTTATAAATAACAAAAGGAGGTTTGGCGAAACAAAAGGAGGTTTAAACTTAAACCTTGGTCTGAGCTCAAACCTTGCTTTGTGAATTCGGGCCATTGAGGCAGTGGCTGGAGATACACATTCCTGTATAATTGTCATAATTCATAAAAAGAATGTACAATGTTTTCTAATATACAATTTCAACGCATTTAGTGATAGGCTTGCTGAAAGAATAGGCATAAAAAAGTTGGACATGATAGAAACATGCGACTATTGCTTGAGCACACAGACCTATCCAGGATAATCCAGCAAATGATGGAGTCTGTGGAGCCCCCCCCCCCCCCCCGACACCGCTCCCGCACAATTCACCTTCCATTTTGCATGCCTAAATACAAACACAATTTTGTTTAAGGTATTTTGTTTAAGGTAACATAATTACAAAACAAAACCACCGTGTGCATCTTGTGATTAACCAATTACCAGGTAGAGAGAGAAAGAGAGCGAGAGAGAGAGAGAAAGAGAGATAGAAAAAGAGAGAGAAAGAGAAAGGGTAGGGGAGATAACGAAAGAGAGATAGAAAGAGAGGAAAACAAATCTCAGCGACAGCTTTGAAAAAAGACTAACATGGCACCTGCCCCCTAAAAATTGGGCCATTAACCGTGACCTGACCCATTTGTCAAGTTCAGTGCCTCGGACCTAGTCCCCATCTCCAGTTTCCCTCTCCAAGGCTTTACTGCATATACACTCACATTGCACACTCATCACCTAGCCTTGTCATAAGACGCTCTTATGTATACACTTCATGGGATCTCACAGCCAGTTTTCTAAAATGCGACATTTCCCGTTTTTTTCTCGGAATGGAACAAGTCATTTAAAGAGGTCAGTAATAGTGGCGTAACCTGGTACAGTCAGAAAGGAGGGGTGGTTGTGCAATGTTGTATCGATGGTAGAGATAGAAGGAGGGGTTGTGCTATCTTCCCGTTCAGATTTTTGTTTCTCTCTCTCTTGCTTTCGCTGATAACCCATACAAAATCCACTGATGGTTTCTTCAAGTCTGATAAGCCTAATAAACAAGATTTCTGCTCATTGAGAAGGCCAAATCAAATTTCAGCATAATTTTTGAAACATTTGTCTCCAAAATTATAATTTAGCGGTACTCGGCCATCAATTTCACTTCGAAAAACATTTTAATAAAGACTGAAATGCAAAGAAATATAAACATACGAAGATGAGAATGCATGTACAGCTTTTAAAACGAGAACCTGAAAGTTTCCAACAGGTAAATTTCAAAAGTATGTCTTTTTTAAAAAAAATTTGTATAATTTATTTCTAATCTTTTGACAGGGTAGCCCATTCACCAATAAGTAGTGGTCTTCCATGGGGCCCTGAATAAACATGAACATATTGACATCAAAAAGCATAACGTTTATACAAAACAGTTAAAAAATAATACTCGTTTGCAAAATAAACATATATTATTAACCTAGTTCAACAGTAATGTCAATAGGAAAATATTGATTAAGTATTTGTTGCCTGAAATTTTCAAAAAGGACCTTTATTGGGAAACCAGACCAAAGATTGAGCATCAAACCATCTGCATTAATCGAAAAAAATCTGGGTAATCAACCGTCTGCATGCGTGTCTATTTAGAGGCTGTCTCCAAACTGATTTTTTAAAGAAATTTAAGTATATGTCAATAAATCATTGAAACACGCTTAAATTTCTTTATTTGTATATATATATATATATATTTTTAGAGACTATTGTCACCGATCAGAGAATCCTGGATACGTCATTTTTGGGACATATACATTTCTACCTACAACCCCCCAAAAAAAATATTTAAAAAATCAACAACAAAAAAAAAAAATCCAAAAAAAAAAATCAAAAAATCAATAAAATCAACAAAATCAGCAACAACAAAAATCGCTCCCTCTGTCCTGGAGACGATATCAGGTAAGGCGTCCTTTTAGTTATATTTGTCTTATTTTTCTTCACATTTACTGATAAGCCTTACAAAATCTAATACTATTTCAGAACAAATAAAACAATCTTCTTGACGTAAGTTGGGTGATTACGGTCTGAACAATGTAAGAACATTGATGAGAGAAAGGAAATGAAAGGAAAACCATCGCACATAAAGCAGCCTTATCCAAAGCATAATAACCACTAATGAAGGCATGATCATGATAATAAAAACTAATGAAACAATCGAAATGATGGTACAGTCGATACAGTGATTGCGATTGTGCAACTTGCAAGGAATACACAACAGGTACAATAGACAATATCACATAAAGAAAGAGACGAAAGGGAGGGCGACATAATTATGAGAATGTAAATTGTGACAGAGGGCAAAATAGAAAGATATTCTAGGTATCTGCGGAATTCATTTATACAAATCCCTCTGCAGCAAAAAACTTGTAAATCCGAAAAAGAGGAATTGAGAAAAACGATTATTGAAATAAGAAGTTGAATGTAATCAAACGCATAAATACTAAACAATTTACAGAAGATAATCCGAAGTAAATACATACAGATCGTTCCACAAAGCAAGGTGAGTGGGTTAGGATAAAATGAAAGATATAAAGTGAGAAAGATAAATAGAGAGGGGGAGTAGGTATGGCCATGAATAGATAGTAGTAGAGTGTGTGCGTGTTTGTGTGTGTATGTGTTTGAGAGATAGATAGAGATAGAGAGAGAGAGGGGGGGGGGGAATGGAGAAAGAAGGAGATTGGTATATAAAATTTAAATGAAAGATGTAAAGAGAGAGGGGAGTAGGTATGGGCCATGAATAGATAGAAGTAGAGTGTGGGTTTAGGGTGTGTGTGTGCTGTTGTGTGCGTGTGCGCGCGCGTATGTGTGTGTATTGTGTGTGAGAGAGTGAGAGGGGGAGGGAGATAGAGAGGTAAAGAGAGAGAGAGAGAGAGTGAAACAGAGAGTACGAGGGAGAGCTTTTGCGCATAACTGCAAATTCAAGTCTTCCTTCCTTTGTTAGTACCTAAAATGATTTATTATGTTTTCGCCAATCGCCCCAGATCAATTCGTAGTCGTCAGTGCATTACACCTGTCTGTCACCGCGGCCCGCTAAAAACCAATCTCCATTTCTACTAGATATTCCTCACAACTTCACCCGCTCTCCTCCTCTCTCTTCATCTCTCCTCCTCTTCCAGCCACTCTCCTATCATTCTATTTTCCCTCTGCTCTCGGCGGCCTAATTTTCCTCTCTCCACCTCCTGTCTCAATGCCGGTAAATCGGGGCCAGGCTTTCTTAGGTTACCTCTGCGGCACAGATCCGCGATGAAAGGATGTCAAAATACAGAGGAGTCAAAAAAGCGAACAGCGATGCGGAGACGCGGATCAGAATACGTCACGAGCAGGGAACCCAATCCTCAGCGTCGTAAAACACCCCCTGGATTCGTGCGTACCTTGTTACAGTCTATCGTAAATATAGGCCTTCAATGTTTTATCCATGGCCATTACATGTTAGCGTTTGTTTCTTTGTGTTGCCACCTTGCAGGACGAAATAATTATTACATAGAAACAGTAGGAAGGGATTTACCCTAAAACATTTACGTCATAAGATGTCATGGGTGTTTTCACTAAAGATAGAAAGAAAATAAATCGCGGGGAGAAATTTGTTTCTAAAAGCAAGAAAAACGAATCATCTCATTTATATTGGCGATTAAAGAAGTATTAGGTAGACAAACAGGGAAGGATAATTGTTTCCCTATATTTTTAGTTTACGTCATAAGGTGTTGATGTAATGGCTTTCTTTTAAAAAACAAAATCTATAATCGTTCACATATTTCCTAAAACTGTTGTGTCAAAATAAAAAAAAACTTAATAAATGTGTCCTTACAGGAGAAAATGAGTATTAAACAATATTGGACGGATGTTTTTATCAAAAATATCCAGTTTACGTCATAAGATATCATGGTGTCTTCATTAAAGAAGGAAATAAAAACAGAAATCATTCATGGAGAGAAAGATTTACCGAAATGCAAGAAATCTTATTATCAGGTTTCTTCTTTGCGGGTCAAAAATACTGTTACATAAAATCAAAAGGAAGATTAGATCTTTTTTTTTTAGTTTACGTCATAAGATGTTGACATAGTTTCTGAAAAAAAAGAAAATCATCGTCTTTCGTCACAAAAAAAAAAAATGTATAGAATAGTAGGGATGTTTGCAAGAAATACTCGTCACAATTAATGTTCCTTGCAGAAAATGGAGTATTAAACCAGGGATAATTAGAGAGACACAATCATGACATTGGCAGAAGAACAAGTTTTTTTTTCCCCGAAAATGTTCAGTTTTCGTCTGAAGATGTGGACATCCTGTCTGAAAATATAAAATTAGAGAGATTTTTTTCTCCGTCATATGCGTTGTTGGAAATTTTAAGATGATAGTTATAAACGGAGATTTTTTTAAATAAATAAAATGACATGGGAACTGGCTGACGTAGTACAAAAAGGAAAAAGAAACGAGCCATTTAAAAGAAAACACCTTTCGTTGTGGAAATCTTATTCTTGATAGAACGCTTGTTTTAAATGAATTTTTCATTACTTGGCAAAGGCTAAAGGCCGAAAAAAACCCCACTAAGGTTGTTTGTATTATATATATGTCTTTACGTCCGTATTTACTTACATTTTTATATATAAATAGGCCCATATGAATATATGGTTCAGGCATGCGCGTTCAAAGTCAGTATTCCGGGTTCATTTCCCGGTGGAGATATTTTTCAACCTTTGCACACACACAAAATATATTGGAAGACAACAATGGGGAATTTCGATTTAAGCTACGTTACCATTATTCTCTCATTTCCTTTCGCTTTGAATTTTTTTCCACGAGAGTTGCAAAAGCTGTGAATTAGGTTTATACATATAAATGTAAGGAAATAACCTATATGACAGCTTTTACAACTCTCGTGGAAATAATTCAATGCGAAAGGAAATGAGAGAATAATGGTAACGTAGCATAAATCGAAATTCCCCATTGTTGTCTTCCATTTGTTTTTTGTTTTTTTGTGTGTGCAAAGGTTGAAAAATGTCTCCACCGGGAAATGAACCCGGAATACTGACTTAGAACACCAATACCTGAACCACTAGACCACGGAGACGGGCCAGTGGCTTTAAGACACCAGATTCAATTGACCAACGGATTGACAAATCTAAGCTAAGCAACTATTATTGTCTTATCTCCTTTCGCATTGTGTTTATTTCCACCCGCAGAGTTGCCAAAGCTTTTATTTGTTAATTCCTTGCATTTATATATATTATATAATAAACATATATATATATGTAATCAAGTATATATTTATATCTATATATGTTTATATGTATATATAGGCCTATGTAAGAAAAAAAAAATCTAAACAACAGGTTTAGCAACTCGTGGAAATGAGAGTCATGATAATTATAGGCTTTAATTTTTCGTCTTTCTATTTCTTTCTGCCTCTCTCGTCTCTCTCTCTCTCCACATATTTCTCTTTGTCTGTTTCTGTTTCCTTATATAAATCTCTCGTGTGTCTGTCTCACTCCTTGTTTCCTCCAATCTATATGCAAAAAAACGCCAGTCACATATAAAGCAAACAACCTATACATTTAATCAAGCCTGTGCCCTCGAATATACGAGAAGTTATCCCGGAATAGAACTCGAACATGAATCAAACCCATAGTAATGGCATCGCCCAACATTAATCAAAACCTATTACTTTGTCTGGCTTCCCGATTGTCTTTCTGACTGTCTGTCTGTGTGTATGTCTGTCCGTCTGTCTGTCTTAAATGTATGTAGGTATGAATACATGCTTGTATGTACACGGTGAGTGATGTCCGTATTTATCATCATGCTTGTAAGTCTGAAATATCAGATTTTGTTAATGCCTACATTTATGTCGGATAGATGATTATTTGTTGATTTATTTTTAAATCAAATGTTTCGTTCTGTATCATCCCTTTGTCCTTTATTTAAATGAGATATGATTCACCTTCATAATAGTCAGACAAGGTTTTCCTTCACACTCACCCACACCGTTGTTTCTACGTGGTTAGTCAGAGCCACGCTGCTGCATTTTCCGACCGAATATTTTATACGCCATCCCGCCATTCGACAGGAGACGAGGAACCCGGGTCTATCTATCCGTATGCAATCTTCCCGAATTAGTGAGATCATACATAAACAGGACAATATTCCATTTAGACCGGTGTCAATGACTCTGGCTGTCCCAATTTTCTAGAGCAATCGCCCGCCATGCCTTACCCTCTCTCTCTCTCTCTCTCTCTTCCTCTCTTCCTCTCACTCTCCCTGCTTCCCCATTGCCCGTGGCGCCGGCGGGCATTTTCTTGCGATGAATTCGCTTTAAAATGCATCTATGGCTAGTAGTCTTTTGTGACAGACTCTTTATAAGGTCGTGGTAATGTTGTTGTCTTCTTTTGAACTGAACTGAAAATGTCAATTATTTTATGCCAATCTTTTTTTGTTTATTAGTACGAGAATATTAACTTTTTATATTCAAGAAATAACGAAAATGTTATTTAAAGCCACGATGGGAATAACCCTTAAATCAGAGATATCATTATGATCAGTTTTTTTTTATAATACGGTCTAAGGAATTCCATAAAATCGCAACCACCCATGCAATCCCACATCCGACTCTTCAACATCTTTTAAGAGCCACCTTAAATCCCATTTGTTTAATTTTGCGTTTTGAAGACAGACATTCATTCATTCTTACATTTTTGCATTTTCTTTCTTATGTAAATGTACACGATTCTTTGTCATGATGTAATGTGTTCCCCTTATATTTTGAAGCGCATTGAGCATTTAATTAAAATGGATAATGGCGCTATATAAATCTCATGTATTATTATTATTATTATTTTGAACTGAGTTTCAACATTAATTTTTCAAAATTTGAATATAAAATACACCATTAGTACAATAGAGTTAACATTATATTTAAACCCATAGTAGAAGTATAATCACTTTTAATTGATAATAAACACAATTTGAATTGATTTTTTTTATTTTGATTTAATTTTGATTTATTGATTTCTGAATTTTTCATATAATAGTAATCAGCAACAATATGAATATTTTGTACATAGTGGTAATATTTTTTTCAAATCACAATGAATAACACAATTTATGTAACAAAATGTTGGGAACGTTTGAGATAGCAAATGCAGAAGAGCTGCATCGTGTAAGCGTGAGCTTGAAGTGCATGTAACTCTTTAACTTATGATTACAGTGACAGCAAAAGGTGATTATATAAACAGGCAACAAACATAAAGAATTAAATGACAGAAAATGACACAAAATGACAAAAACTGACTTGCTTCAGGAGACAGAGAGAGATAGAGAGAGATAGAGAGGGATAGATAGAGGAACAACTGATATGCAGCTACTTCTATTTAAATGCTGAGATATACAAAAAAAGGCACATGTTATTTAACTAATGAGTAAATCAGTCTTACTACAATACACTAGTATACTTTCCCCATAGCAGTGTATCTATGCAAAGAGCCTGGAAGTGCATAAATATTTATGGTTGAATTAACAGGTATTTGAAAGTCCGATCCAAAGTTCAAAGGCTTAAGTGCCTAAGAAAAGGTAATATAAAAATCTGGCGATTACTCAAATTTCATATATTAGTTCATGAATAGAAGTATTGTCCAATACAACTAAGTTTTTGTTATTTTCGTTTGGTATCAAAATATCCTTTATAATGCCAGAAATTAACTCCTCAATATAAGCATTGAATTTCTTCATTATAAAGTTTTTTTTTATTACAAATTTGAACATTGTTTTCGTTTTATTTTTCATCAGATTTATCATAAACATATGTATTTCCTTTACTATCAAATACATGTGCGATAATAAAACATAATCCTGTTATTTGTTATGACTTATTTTTCAAATCATGGTTTGGGATAATTTGAAAAGGATTGAAATTAAGATTGCATATTTGTAATAGAATATTTCCACCTATCCGTTGCATTTTCTGTATTAGTACATCATGTTCTATCTATTCAACTACTGCCGAATTTGATGGCACATATGAAAACTGATACAGGGATCCAAATGTACATTTCTTTCAAACGTAGTGAGAATAGAGAGAATAGAGAGGAAGAGAGAGAGAGAGAGAGAGAGAGAGAGAGAGAGAGAGAAGGAGAATGTGTGTGTTTGTGTCTGTGTCTGTGTGTGTATTGTGAGTGAGAGAGAGAGAGAGAGAGAGAGAGAGAGAGAGAGAAAGGAAAAGTATGTCTTAAAGTTCTAACATTAATAATAGTGACAGACAAGATAACATAATCCTTGGTTAGTGTGCCATATACTTGTAAAGAAAGCTTTTGAATAGACTCGACAGAGTACCACTGTTTTGTGATCGGTACCATTCAGTTGTCTGTGGCATGGTTTAAAAGTATCAATAACAAGGTATTGTGTGTTTTAGTTGAATTTGATACATCTATTTAGACTTGACATCAAACAAGCTTGTCAATACTACTCTCTTTCTAAAACAAAGAAGACGCTATCCATTTAGTGGCCGTCCCCAGTTCACAGTTAAGCAAATTTGCGTTCTTTTGTCTCGAAATCTCGTTCCTTTTTCATTTAAATCTACCCTTTTCTCACCTCTTCTATGTTTGATTTATGACATTAAGAACAAGAAAAAAAAACATGTTACTATAGCACGCCATTCTACTGAATAATGTAACACTGTCTGAAGGTTCTTTCAGTCTGTCTCTATGAGTCATGTTTATCTACTACTACTACCACTACTACTGATTATTACGATAATTATAACGACAATGATATTAGTAACAACAACAACATCGACAGCAATGATAATAATAAATAGTGGTGATAATAATTGTAATAATGATAATAATAGGAATGATAATCAAATTAACAATGATAAGAGTATTAATGATATTATTGGATGTTTCACATAGCCTACATGTTTAAAATGGTTAACTATGGCAGTATCAATTCATGCTCAGTTCATATTATTTGCAATTTGCAATCTAAATCTTTCACAATGAGCCGTGACAATATAGCGCCTTTAGCAGACCACGTGGTCAACCATTGAGCAAACCTTGCTGGCCACGCCCTAAATTTAGCGCCATTTAAGTAATCCCAAAGGATCTCTGCCATACTACATCAACTCATTTTGCAAGATATCTAAGAATGGCATCAATATGAATCACTACGGAATGAAACGTTTTGCTGAACATGAAAGACTATTCATCTAAACTTACGGCGCCATTGTCATTCACTGGCATCCCTGTGTTTCAGTGACCTTGTTGACACTCGTTGTGTGAGATCTGAGAATCACCTTCATTTTCCAGAAAATAGTCAACAAACAATAAAAAAGGTGGAGACGAAAACACCCTTGATGATATATCACGATGATGTTTTTTAAGGCAAGTCAAAATAAAAAAAAACATGTTTTTCATTCATGCAAGTGTAGATTGACATCCTCAGACTCCGTTGAAAAGAAATGTTTCTAATCGGACCGATTTTAGTGACTTTCATCAAGTAATCATCAAGTACATGAAGTTCATCCCAACATAGACTATATAGTGAACGAAATGATCTAACATTTTCAGAAATATTGGTTTATAGTTATGTATAGTATACATATTGTGTATCGCTTAATAAATAAACAATTTAAAGTTTTAAAACATTGTTTTTGCACAAAATGGAAATATGTGTGACGATACACTAATCTATCAAGCTATGAAAGGTGAAAAACATGAACCATTTATGTGTCTTCATTTCACATGCGAGACATCGGAAGCTTCCATATTTGATACTTATAACAGTAGCATTTTCCTCTTCCCGCGTGGACTTGTAATAATGAATCTGGGGATCGATTCATGTATTGTATGTATTGTATTTATTAAACTTAATTGATGTACATCAATATATATATATTCATGTATTACCGATAACTCACAAGAAGTAAGTAGGCATTCTTAATTCAATAATTATATTTCACCTTATTTATTTGAAACAGATTACCATTTTAATGTAATACGATAATACAAATATGAACCGTATTTTGTAGAAAAGTCCACATTTCTTACGAGGATACCAAAGAATTTGTATAAACTTATTTTCTTCTGTATGTGTTTTGTTTTGTTACTGTTATGAGTTTGTATTCATGATTGTTGTTGTATGTTGTTGTTACCAAACAGGGCCGCATGGACGACCCCCACTCTTGGTAAAAATGTGCTACCCTGAACAAAAATGACAAAAAAAATAAAATAATTGTATAAACTATTTAAGATATCTAGCAAAACATCAAACAATATAGGTTTAGTTTATAGAAAGAGAGAATAATTCTTCTCACATCCATCCTCTCGCATTTATAGAATTTGTCGATATAGTAAGGTTCACGTTACATTGATCTACATACCTCAGGAGGTAATCGAAAGTGGTATGATCTAGTTGATAAATTGATAAATATATTTGTGAAAAAATGGGTCGTCACACCCGGGGCTGGTCGCTGATTGATCGGTGGTTTATTTATACCTAGACATACGAGATGAACTAATTCAATTCTACATTTAGAAACAGCCACAAGACCTTGAGTTAGGCTCGTTGTATGTTTGTCCTAAAACCTCAAGGTAAAAAGCTAAATCTATATCTGTTTGCCCTTGAGTATGTTATCGTTATTCAAAATGTTGTTTCACATGAAGTCTTTTGTGTAGACTATGTTCAAAAGCCAGATTGGAAATGGCGCGCAGCCGGTAAGCAGACGGACCAGTCTCGTAAGACGCCGGATACAATGCGATAGGGCGTGGATTAACTCGTCAAGAAAGGAGGCCCAAAGTTGAGCAACCGCTAGGAGACAGATTTTTTCTTATGAGCAGCGTAGTAGTAAAATGGGGGTACAGGGGGCTTGCGCCCTTGTCAAATGGCAAAGTAAGATGAGAGAGGGAGAGAGAGAGAGAGAGAGAGAGAGAGAGAGGGAGAGAGGAGAGAGAGAGTGAGAGAGAGAGAGAGAGAGAGAGAGAGAGAGAGAAGAGGAGGAGGAGGGGGAGGGGGAAGGGGAAAATAAGCCCGAAGTTGAGACAGCTAGGCTATGGACTTTATGAGCAGCGCAGTAGCAATAGGGGGGGCATAGGGGACTTGCGCCCTTGTCAAATGACAAAGTAAGAAGAGAGATGGAGAGGGAGAGGGAGAGAGAGAGGGGAGAGAGAGAGAGAGAGAGAGAGAGAGGGGGGGGGGATTAAGCTAGAAGTTTATTGACCGCCAGGACATGTACTTCAAGAGCAGTGCACAAGCTATGGTTTGGGGTATGGGGGCTCGTTCCTCCATGAAATGAGGCAAACAAGAAGAAGAAGAAGAAGAAGAAGAAAAAGGGGAAAAAGAAAGAAATAAAGAGAGAGAGAGAGAGAGAGAGAGAGAGAGAGAGAGAGAGAGGGGAGGGGGGAGGGGGGGGGGGGTAGCGTTTTGTTCACCCAGTGAGACTGGTGTGCGCAATTATACCGGTGCCCCCTCAATGTCTAGATCAACCTTTCGCCACTGTTTATATGCAGAAACAGTGGCTGTTCCAGGATTAAATAACTCAAAGAGGATGCTGGGGGGGGGGGGGGGGGGGGGGAGCTCATCCCACTCCGAATTTAATGCGTGCCGCATATTGGAGTTGGCCCAAACCTGAGGAATTGCACAACGGCGCCGTCCTTTTCCCGCTTCTGATAGTGAAGGTGAAAGTAGAAGGCCGTTGTTAGGAAAAACATGGAAACACATTGCTGAACAGTGACAACTGTTTACACCCTAAATAATTATGATTGAATGTTAGGCCTCTAAAGTCCGGTTTTATTTTCACTGTAAATACAAACGGATTAGGAGATGTGAGAATAAAGGCTGTTTTGGTAAATGCACATTATCTTTGAAGATCGACGTTGAAAAATCAGACCTAAACCTCACGGGAAGACAATGTTGTGCAATCTCAAAAATTTGATATCTAGTTATCTATAAGTTTAGTCATTTGCACCACAATGCGATAATTCCTATCACAATTATCGGAAAATCAGTATGACTATTTCTTTACCTTCATTTTGTTTTCAATTTTAAGAGATTGTTTTTCCCTTACATTCTGAGCCAAATTTCTAAACAATAATCAATAGACTACTTAAAATACCATGCAAGGTGCTAAATAGTTCATTTAGAAACACTTTCGGTTAACCCCTAAAAGCAATAAGTTAAATTACTTTGATTATGTGATACATAGCCCAGATACGATGACTTATTAGAGGCTGCTGCTGTTATTTTTCATTCTCCTTATTTAAGAGGAATACTGTAAAATTTAGGGGACATCAACTATTTAACAAACTAATCAGTCAGCTTCAATCATAGTCAACACCCCCACACTCGCAAAGAATTCGTTGTCAATCAACCTACATGTAGCAACAGAATTATAAAAAGAAATGTCCATGGAACTATTTCATCGACAATGACTTGGGTTGGAATATACTAGGAATAATTACTATGAGCTTGGGAAGTTAAATGAAAACACGTCTAAAAGAGAAAATAATTAAAAAACAAAACAAAGCAACTTTTGGGAGAAAACGTTTACGGAATACGATAAGAAAGGGGGTCGAAATCACTGGAAAGGAAATGAAAAAAGGTCAAAGTAAGAGGAAAAAACGAAAAGAAGAAGAAAAATATGAATGAGAAGCGCAATAAGCAGAAAATACTTTCACGCAACCGAGCAGAGCAATGAAATTTAATAACTGGAGAAAACGTGTGGCATCTGACCAAACATATCCTGATTTTCCCTCCAAATTCTCACAAGAAAAGGTGTAGATAGATTCCATAGAGGTTTGTATCTATCTCCCCATTATTTCCCAGCTTCTTGAATAGAATACAGGATATCAAAATAGAGGTTCCGCTATGGGAGAGGGATTTAACCCCCCCCCCCCTCCAAGAACAGGGAAGATTATGAATGAATTTGAGAGAGGTGAATGTAGAAATCAATGCAAGAACCTCAAGCCCCCCCCCCCCCCTAAACAAAAATGCATCAAGCACCGCCCCTCGAGGATATCATAATCATATCGAAACGTTAAATTAGATCGGGAAGGTGGACCAATGGTAAAATGTTTCTGAATTTGGCACGTAGCTCGCAAGCTGAGAATATATTAATGACAGGCGGAGGACATGAACAAACGTTGCATTTGGGGACTCTTTCATAATGAAACATAGTGATGTGTTCGCGTCACCTTCAAAATAGAAATTGCCCGTTTTGATTCCCCAAGTGAAAAATATGAGATTTTGTATTCGTGAACATACCTCCATTAATCATTGCTGCTTCATACTTGTGAAACGTACATGTGAAATAACCGTTGATAATACTATAGCAGGCAATTGCAAATCCCTTTAATCTTTTAAATTCTAATCTGATTACATTAATTTATAATGAGTATGTTTTATTCTTATGTTTATAGGTGGGTATTAGGTGTATTTATGATGCAATGAATGTGATAGCACAATTATTATCATTCTAATTATTTTGTAATCAGATTTAAAACCAACTTAATTACATTTATTAATAATGAGACCTCTGGGAAATGTATAAACGCTTTTGCGTGTTTGTTCATTCTAAAGTTATTTTCAAGTGCCATAAATTCTTGTGGAAATTAAAGTATTTATATATATTTCCTCAATTATATATTTCATTAACCACGAAAGTACCATTATGATGGCGTTTTGAATATTTAAATACCCCTAAACACTTTTATAGAGACATAACCACCCAATCCTTCACCCATGTACACACTCCTCCTCTTCCTTTATACGGATATATACTTATGTATTCTTATGTATACTATATATATATATATAATATATATATATATATACCCATATATATATATTATAATATATATATATATATATTTACTCACTAACACTTTTGATAGCAAAAAAACAACTGTCGAACTAGGCTGGGTATGTAAATACGATTCCAACGACTTCCAGTCATACTTATTCAGGCAAGCTCGTTGTCTTTTACTGAGAAAAATATATTAGTATCGCACGTGCTATCTTGTATTTCAAGGAATAAGATAATAAAAACGAAATCCTCATCAGATTAATAATCTATATTGACATACTTGTATTAGTAAAAGGTCATAACCGGGCGTATGCGAGTTAAACGAACGGTGTTCGCCACACGGACTCTCATACGAATGCGAAAAATCGTGCAAAAAATGATCAAAATGATCCCCTGAACGATAAAATTAAAGAAAAATGTCTTATGTGCTTGCCCGCACCAGAATTATCAGCTATATATTCACAAACAACAACGCTCAAAACCCCGGTTGACATTTAGGTTTGGGAAATGAAGGTAGCCGAATTATTAATGTAAAGAAGATTACAGTGAAAAGAGTACGACATGAATAAAACATTCACAGCGGTAAGACTGAAGATTTCTAGAGCATAAAACCTAATCGAGTTGACATCTTCCATCAACCCACGAAATTTGATCATTTTCTTTTCAAAACTAGATTAGAAATCCGTCATACATTTTAAAACTGTTCTTTGCATTAGGATGAAGCACAAAGCAGTCACTTTGCTAACGAGCGCAATATGGAAATGGACAACCTATTCCGATGTAGGTAATTCTTTGTTGACTTGAAAGTTAATTAAGTTTGTCGTAAGATTCACTATCTATTCAACATCATTTAAATGTTTAGCTTCCTATCTATATAATCGGTAAACTCAATAGTTTGTCTCTAGGGAAAGTGTTAGAGGAAAATCAACTTGATGAAATTATGCTTTTTATTTTACGATGCCATAATAGGTAGCATTTTTGCCCAATATTCTCGATGCTATGTGAAATTTGCCCTCCCTCATAAGACTATTGGTATAGTATGAAAAGTGTGTGTATGTATGTATAATATATGAAAGGAAAATGAGAGAATTTTCGTTTCTCTGTGAATTCATCTCACAAGTTTTTCAATCCTTATTTGTGTATGTGTGGAACAATGTTCCCCTAAATTTTCAAGTCAAGGACCATCATAATTAATATTTTACAATACTTTACCTACAAGATGACAATCTGTCAATATTTTGTCCTCAAAGCCGATTATTTGGTAAATGGTTGAGAATGTTTGTGTAATATAGTTCTGTTTTAAGTTGGCAATCAAAGAAAGCTAAATAGTTACAGAGAGAGAGAGAGAAAAAAGACAGAGAGAGAGGCGGGGGGGGGGCGGGCAGATGGGAGAGGGAGAAAGAATGGGGAAGGGGAAGAAAAATGTAGTCCGATTAATACCTCAAATGCCCACACGAGTGGTCTTTGCCAATTTGGTGATGAAAAAGCGACGAATGTAATCAAGTTTGCCGCGTGCTTCCGTCACTTCTCATGTTGTTATCATCACGGGCAACTAACCACAAGACAAGTTCAACACCCAGATAATTTGCCTCTCTCTCCCTCTCTCCCTCACTCTCTCTCTCTGTCTCTCTCTCTCTCTCTCTCTCTC